>JAPYZR010005362.1:0-23836 GCA_030522945.1 Trichopria nigra
TTTTATCCCGGATTTGGAAAGAGCGGAAAATTTTACGTTCAAAACGATATTTATACGATATTTTCAACAAAGTCATGGCAAGGTCGAATGAAGGTAAAACTTGCGAAAATTGTTGAATAACCTTAAAAATCTAGTCCAATATATATATATATATATATAGAGAGAGAGAGAGAGAGAGAGAGAGATACTGGAGAGTGCATCAGAGACGTTCCGCAAATTTATAGCGATTAGAACGCACTATACGACGTCGCATTAATCAAATCCGACTATAAACCCCCAATACATACATATATATATATATTGCCGCCGCCGCCGCCGTCGTCGCATCGGTATTCGATTCGATTAATTCGACGCGTAACTCACGCATTATGACGTCATCTAAATCATCCGTTCAAAAGGTCAAATTTGTCCCGACGTTCGCACCCGCGCGCGAGTATAGTTTGACTTTCTAATTTGCTTCTATCTCTTATACCCGCGTATACATATATAAGTACATATATACATGTATACACTTTTTCATCGTGCACCTGTGTATCGTGCGTGTATATATACATACATAACACGCGAGCGCGAGACTCAATCTTATAAAAAGTCCAATTTCCATAAACACTACTTTTCGAAAGGTAGTATAGATGCTTTCGCGAGAACCCCGCGCGCATCTATTATATGTGTGCATATACATGGGTATAAGAATCGAAGGTAGTGTGTTCGCAAAGTCGGGGGCCTTCAGAAGGCCGACGGCGAGCGCGAAAAAGACCCCTGGAGCCGGTTCCGACGTACGCAGTATATACATATATATATATATATATATATATATAGAGCGGGAAAGAGAGAGGACGTATATATATGTATATAGTATATGGAGAAACATTTCCGTCGTTGGCTCTCTCGCGGCTTATTCGTGCGTCGTCGTTCTGCCCCGTCTCTCCGTTTTATGCACATATATATATAAGTACACACATATGTATATATATGTATGCGTGTGTTTGTGGACTTATATGTATGTGTCGCTGTGTGCACTATACACCAACACGTTGCTTTCCGGTGCGCGCGCGCAATGCGAGAAGGAAAGGTATATATATATATATACGTATACATATAGTACATGTATAACGGGAGAGCGGCTCTCTATATAGTATAGACTATTGGGCGGAAAGAGAGGGCGCGAGAGTGAGAGAGAGAAAGAGCGCGAAGGGGCGGCGGGCCGCCCGGCGGAATGGCCCGTCGCGCGCGGGAGTGTATATAATACAGAGACTATAGCGTGCTGCGTGTAATACACCGCGCCGCCGTCCCCGTCCGCTATATACGTGTGCGCGCGTGTCACTGCTGTGCCGCGCGACTGTGTGTGTGTGTGTCTGTCTGTCTATGCGCCGTGCGCTCCGCCGTGCGCCGTGCTCATGCTCAATCCGCGCTAGCGAAGCAGCTCCGTCGCTCCGTGCGGACACGACTGTCTGTTTCTTCGGGCACGAACCGTAAGTACATAATATATCCCATCCACCAGCAACGTTTTTTTTCGGTCCACGGTTGTGCGGTGACTCCTGGTGCGCGTCCCGTCGTCTTCGTCGTCGTCGTTCACCGTAAAGACGACGCATCGTCAGGAAATTGTGAGGAAAGAATATATATATATATATACACACATAAAAATGTACGCGAACGTTGTTGTACTATAGTGCGCGGCCCGAGCTCTGTACACTCTCTCGCTCGACCGTGTTGGCCCAATCGAACACGCGCGCGCGATCGTCTTCTATATGTGTTTGTGCGTGTGTGTGCGTGATTTGACGAAATATCTATGTTGCTTTCCCGTATACATGACCACATATGTATATATACACATATATGTATATAGAGTGATACATAAAGTTACGACGTGCATGCTGCACATGTGTGTGTGTGGCGCAGGTCGCCGTCGTGGAAGGTGCGAGAGCCGTACCCGGAGGAACGCGCATGGAATGCGACGCTCGGGAAGTCTGTGAAGCAGCTCCCGTGACAGCGCTGCTCCATTCGTCGAGGACGCGCATCCACTATATACATATATATGTGTGTGCATGTATGTGTAGGGAGGCGTTGTTGCATACGCGCGTTGGTATACGTGTGCGTGGAAAATGCATCGGCCGCGAGGACGAGGAAAGAGGGAGGACTTTAATAGGAGCCGTGTATAGAGAGGAGCCTTTTGCCGTCGCAGTCTCGCCTGGCAGAACCGGGAAAGGCGCCCTGGCGAAATTGAAGACTCTCGTTTCGGATATATACTCGACGATACGATATATATATATGTATCAGGGCGTTCCGCGAACTTTTCTTTTTTTTTTTTTTTTTTTTTTTTTTTTTTTTTTTTTTTTTTTTTTTGCTTCTTTTTTCCTTTTCTTTTTGTTTTTTTTATCTTATATGTTTTTTTATAAGGTGGCAGCGCGCGACCATTGTTCCTATTTTTGTGTTTTGTTTTTTAGAGTTGTGCCTCTATACATTATTGTAACATATCGGATCTTCGCACTGTTGGTCTGCGTATGTGTGTGTGTGTCCCTCTATTGACGAGTGCGAGCGCGCGAGTGTTTGTTGCCTCTCGAATATAATTCGCGAATCTGTGCGTCTCTTTCCCTCTATATATGCAGCTCTCTCTCCGTCTTGCTCGTATGTATAGAGTTATCTAACCCTTTTCCGCGCTCGGAATATAACGGGAGAGGAAACGAGCGGCTGTGTTCTTTTTTTCCGGAAGGAATCCGTTTGAGAGAACCCCTCCTCACCACAGTCTCTCTCATCTGTTGTGTCGGTACGAGAAAGGTATAAATCCACCTTTAATAAGGGCATCTGCTCGTTTTTTTTTTTGTTTTTTTTACTCTTTTCCGCGTAACAATGATTTTTCGACGATGCTCGCGTGACGATTTCCGCAAATGCGCTTGGCGAAAATGTCGAGTGTACGGCACCAAATTGCATACGATATCACGGATAAGGGAGAAACGGCATAGTGAATTTCAAATTGTTACACATTGAGTAGTAGAGATAATGAAAGAAATCCAAAGGGGATTAAATCTGCGACAGGCAAATAACAGCGACAAAAAATCTCCTCGTTCTTGCTCTTTTACAATGTCCGATTACATTCTAGGCGTAAACAAGTTTTCAGATCGGAGCAATTAAGAAGAAAGGTTGCTGCAGTTTGTAGGAATAGTTTTTTTTTTGCACGAGGTAAAATGAGTGAAATAAGTTGATCAGTAGATGCGACAGATTGTTGTTTTGTACTGTTTTAGTATCGACATTGAACAACAAGACAGTTATAGAAGGACATAATCCTTGTTAAATAATGCGGTGAATTTTTGTTCTTCATCGAGATGCGTGTGCAATTAGAGGAAGAAAGAGACTCTTATGTAAATTACATTTGTTGTCCTTCTGTTCTCCAGTCTTCCCCATTTACACAGGAGTTCTATATGTGTGTCTATATTCTTTGGTATCGAGCTTAAATTTGATTTGTGGACGATATTCGTATTTCATTATTCGGTATTATACTTAATATTGTTTTGTCATGTAGGGGATAATTGACAGCTTGAAAGTAAATATTTGTCGTTAAATACTTGTTTAGAAATAGAGTTCTTGTCAAAATAACTACAGAACGAAGTAATAGAGTAAAGAGTTTATGAGCAAAGGACAGAAATTGTTGATAAACTAATAATTAATGATTGAATATAAGAGATATTTTACATTTGAATTGGAGCATAAGTCATTTAAATAATGAGTTTTCTTGAAAATGTCTCTTGTCATCGTTAATAATCTCATTTTAAAATTGTTAAGTCGACAATTTTTATTCTATTTTAAAAGAATGAATAAATTTCAAATGAAATTACTTTATCTTGTAATTTTCATCTTTTATCTGTGTTATCTTCTTTCATTCCTACACCATTGAATGTTTCACTGTTGGATCAAACTGTCGCTTCCATTTACTGCAATTGTAAAGTTAACATTCGTAAAGTTTTTACCAGTAATTTCTAAAAATGATTTGTAAAGTGATGCATAAAATGAGATTTGCATATGGTTATATTTATGATATTTATAGAAAAAGAAGTTTATTTGTGTAACTATATGAATATAAAAATATTGCAAGACAGCATTATTAAATATTCATTCGTTCGGTAAATTATTTACTCAATTTACATAACAGTGTTTTGTAAGATAAATATTTATATTTTTCAAATCAATATTGCATTCACATTGTGGTAATGAATAATACAAATGAAGAATGAAGAAATAATTCATAAAACTAAGTAATTTTAACAAAAGTTGGAATTTTAGTAAAATTGGATTTAAAAAGTACAATTATCTACGATATGTGACAGATTTTTCATAATTAATGTTTTTTTTTTTCAATAATTTATTAGATACACTAATATAATTATATAGTCTTTCTGAAAATGCTAATATAAAAAGTAAAATAATGAAGAGGAAAAATGGAGAACAGAGTATGAAAAATAAATGAATTTGAAGACATTAACTTCTTAAATGACCAATTTTAAGTATAAATTTACATTGTTTACCTACATTAACACAGTGGCAAATAATGTTTGAATTAATAAAGGTAAAATTGACAGAGAGAAAG
Source organism: Trichopria nigra (assembly GCA_030522945.1). Lineage (NCBI taxonomy): Eukaryota > Metazoa > Arthropoda > Insecta > Hymenoptera > Diapriidae > Trichopria > Trichopria nigra. The sequence continues at coordinate 4,580 of JAPYZR010005362.1, forward strand.
AAAAAGAGGGAATGAAACAGCACTTAAATTAGTATATGTGTGTCTGTAAATAAGACCTATAAAGTGTCTTTTCGCACTTTACAGGGAATTATAGCAGTAGGAAGTGTATTGTCTGAGTCTACATCGATCGTGGCAGTTTGTTAATTCTTCCTCCCGTGGAATTTTCGTTATTTTATCCTCCTTGCTGTAGAAGAAAACAAAGGGTGCCTCTTAATATATAACCGTTACAAAAAATTGCGTTTATAAAATAAAAATTGTTTATTTACATATTTCTTACCGTTATTTATGATACAATAACATGATTGTAGTATTTACAAAAAATTAAAATTATGACTATTTGTTTCAGATCTCTACTGGCATGGAGCTAGGAGTGCACTGACAGCGATAGTTCACAAGGTCAGTCAAACTCGAAACTGTAACTCGGAGCACTTAGGGGTTATTCGCATTAGTCGGTTTTGTAATCCAGTTTGAATATTTATCTTGCCGAACGGTGACATTCGGTTGTAAAGTCTGTATCATTCTCAGATACCATAGTTGGCATATCTTATCAAGGATCATCATGAGAGAAGATTATCAACAAACAAGTTTTTCTTTATTCACAGATCTTGGTTTCTATGCATTGCCTGCCAAAGAAGAACTGAGCCCAATGTTTCCACACAATTCTAGTTCACATGAGATTTCTACCGAAACAAATGCCTTCGTACAAAATTCCAAGGTAAGCATCGAACTTTGTCTGCTTCATATGTTATTCCATGTGCACGTTTGGTTTCTTATCTTTGATGTTATTTACATAGGGAGATGTAGTAGTATTAGAGGGAAGCAGTCTGAGTGGGGTGGGGGAGGGGATCGGACCAGAGGACGCTGGGTACTGTGATATCGAATACATAAACAGCAGCAGCACGATGGCAGCACCTACCAGCCACCCCGAAGCTACCGCCGCCAATGACTTCTCAACCGTCCTGTCACGCCATTCTGGTGAGTAGAATGTCCAAAGACACAATTTTACAAAATAATAGTAACTATGTAGTGAGCTGAATAGAATCCGCTGGTCAGCTCTGAAGAATTAATTAGTTTATGTTTTTCGTTCTTTATGTTTTAAAGGGAAATTATAATTTGTTGAATAATGTAGATATTAAAATTACCTGAATAGCACATCTCTAAATTATTTGTATACATGTATTGAAATATAGTCATAATTACATACGTGTGTGTAACGTACAAATTATTCTCATGTCACATGTCAACAGATAACGGTGAGAATGATGAGTACATGCTTCGGTCGAAAAAGAAATGCTTTTAACTCGTCAAAAATAATTCTGAGAAACTAAAGTTTTTTTTCTTTTCTTTCCTTTATAATATTTATATAAATTTTGTATGAAAATGACAAACATAAAAGAAACGTTTTTGCTTTTTATTATAAAATGTCACTTTTTTTACATTTTGTCGACTAAACGGAGAGATGTCAAATATTTTTGAACTTTATTAGAATAGATTCTCATAGAACGATTTGATTAGTTAGACATTGAAACAATAAAGAGTTAGAGTGACCACAAAAAGGAAAAGAGGAATGGGATGGGATTCAAAATCACGAAAATCAAAATTTAGAACGATACCAACGACTAAGTAATTTTTTGAAGAATTTTCTTTGAGGATCTCGAATCTTGATGTTATTGCGGCTCCATCTATCGAGAATTTATTTCCACGTTCGATTTTTTCACATTCGGCGTGTGGTACATTCGGTCATATATCTTTTGGTACATTAAACATTTCGGAAACGTGTCGTTCTGAATTTTGATCTTGGGGATTTTGATCAGTCGGAATTGTTTTTAACCCACCCGAGGAATGAGTGTGAGAAGTAAAACTTGGGCTTATGCGTTGCAGGTGAGTTCGGCTCGGCCGGTATAGGCGAGGCCCGCCAGTCACTAGTACCAGCAACCACAAAGAACCCAACAAATCACCTTCTAACCTACGGTAATAACGATAAAAGAAATAACCACAACAATGCAGAACATAATCATCACAAGTACAGAAAGCAAAATACATCGGGCACGCTCGGTCAGCTGGGCAGTTCCGCCGATAACTCTAAGTCTACTTGTAAGCCGTTAAGTGATAATAAGAATAGCTTTAGCCACGTAAGCATTAGGGTACTAAGCGTAAGTCTATATCTAAAAGTTAGGAGGGGCGAGGCGTGCCGCCCCGTTGGGGTACCTAGCCTAGTTAGGATACCCAAGTCTGATTGCCCCGAGCGGCTGCCGCGTCTCGCTGCCTCTGCCGACAATTACTCCTTACTAGGGTCTCGCCTTGACCGAGGCGGCAACAATAACCTTAAGGCTAATCTTAGTTTCATAAGTAATAATGATAACTCCAAGTCTGTGATATTGCTCAGCTCAACCAGTTATGGCGACCACTGTCTCCTTTTCTCGGTCGGCGACGGCTGGGCCGCGGGGCCCTTCGCCGCCGTCGACATTTGTTCTCTCTCGGCCGGCGAATGCGCCGCCACTGTCGACTCAAAATTGAAATTCTTGGCGCAAGAGGCGCTGCCGCGCGTTACCATTCTCGAAGGGCGCTGCAAGCAGTGGCTCGTCGCCAGAGGCTCGCTGAAATTGCGTTCCCATTGCGACAACAACAGGGGGCTTCGCCGTGCGATGACACCGGAAGCAGGCTCGAACCCGCCGCTCCTTCAACTCTACGCTCAGAATGTCTCGGCGCAATCAGCCAGTTCTTCCATTACGCTTATCGTTTCCAAAAAGCACGAGAACATCGACCACGCTCCGCTATCAACTTTCCTAGAAAATCTCATGACGAGAAGAGCCAGGGTGGCGTCCCTGGGCACTCCGCTGAGAGACGTCGCCATGACAGAGCTGGCGCAACGCATATGTGTTCCATTATCGTTAGAATGTAAGCGTTACGATAACGGCGTCGGTAATAAGAATAATAATAATAATAATTGTAACGACGGGGGCGACGGCGCCAACGCCTTCGGCGAAACTCGAGACGGGAACGAGGAGGAGGGTAAGCCGAGACCGAGGCAACGGAAGAGGCGAGTCGTCCGAAAGGTCGCCGGGGGGAATGCGATTATTAATCTTCGAAACAATAATCCGGATGTTATCAAAGACACTGTTAACGTCGTCGCTGTGTGCTACAAGACTAGTTGTAAAACGACTACTAATGTTAGGACGTTAGGGTCTCAAAATGATGGTATTAGCTGTACCGAAGCAACAATATGTACTGTTGGTGCTCTTTCATTTCAGGATAACAATAAGTCTAACGAGCCTCTAAACACTAGCTTTAAGATCGATAAGTATCGAGTGTCTGCTAAGGTTGATGAAGAATCTAACTTTACGATTAAGTCTGTATCTAAGTCTACGCTAAGCGCTAAGTCTAGCGATAAGTCTGAAATGTCTCATGCCGCTTGGCTCGACAAATCTCAAAACAAAGAAAGAGCTAGGTCGGCCGTCAACATTCCTATACTGACTACCTGCGAGCCTACGATGACGCTTAGATGCCAATCAACCACCGTCACATCCCAAACAAACGATGTACCTGTTTCTCAAGTCGGGAATCGCTCGTACGACGAGAACGTCGCCACCGTCGCCGCTCCCGACGACGACGACGACGACGACGAACGCGAGCACGAGCACGATGGAGACATTCGTGATGCTACTCCCGTCGAACGCCGCGCGCCGGGTGTCGAGGAGAGCTCGACGATTTCCAACGATAGTATGTTTAACCGCAAAGGGGCGACTTTGAAGACGATCAACCAAGACTGTAACGACGTATGGACTCTCGACTATCCTCGGCGCGTCTCGCTGATCGCGTACGTTCGCATTCTCATCGCAGCATATTGGAGGGCTTTCAATGCCGGCGCGGGCAGCTGCGAAACCGAACGCCAACGACTGAAGGATGCCTTGAATACTCTTTTTAGCCGACCATTCGATACATGCAACAAGGTCGCGGAGCCGATCATCGATTACAAAAAGCGCTGGGGTATACCCGCGGTCCTCTGCCTGATCGGCGGCGGGGAAAGTTCCTTGAACAATAGCGGAACGGCCAATTGGGCGAGCGCCCAGGCGACGACGCCAAACAACAACAACGCGACGCAATCCGGCTGGGGCGCCACGCCACCTGCTGGAAACAGCGGCGGACCGCCCGGCAACTGGAGCGGCGGCAATGTGAGTCGATCCGTCACCGGCAACCCGAATCAAAATCAAAACCAAGGTCCGCCAGGGGCACAAAGTAATCCAGGTACGTGTGATGGACGTTTTCGATTTTGCATCTTAGTTTCACCAGACGTCGTTGGCAGCCACAAATTGGAATCATCGAAAGCAAAGTGCATTTTCCGAATTAATACTTCCAATAGAAATTCGGAAAAACATTGCTCGACGGTGATTCGAACTCGCGGCTTGCCAGCACGCTAATAACCACATACCCATCGGCTCTCCTTACTTAAACATTACTAGTTAAGTAGAAATATTTATTTGGTTATGTATAAATGTTCTTAAACAGGTAACGCCAACAAAGTCAACAATCCGAATCAATCTACGAATGCACAATCCGGTCCGCCGACAGTCCAGCCGAACAATTCGGCCCAATCGAATCAGAACAACGGCCAGTGGTCTCAGGGAAAATCTAATAATCCGGGTGTATCCGGGCCCAATCCGTCGTCACAAAACAACAATAGCAATAATGTGCCGCAACAACCTCCCGCAGGCCCGAGCGCGAACAATAATCAAATTGCCAATCCGACGCCAGGGACTGTCAGCACCGTTGCTACGCCGGCCAGCAATACTCAGTCGACGAAGCAACAGCTCGAACAACTCAACACCATGAGAGACGCACTATTCAGCCAGGACGGCTGGGGCTGCGTAAGTAGTGTCTTATATCTTATCCGGAAGACCGCGAACGTCATAAGAGTGCCCTTTCCGGGCACTTTATCGGTCGAAAAGAAAAGGGGGGTAAATTTAACGCAGGTGTGACGAAAAATATTACCGCACGGCGCAAAAAGTAACGATGAGTGTTTAATCGAGGGGTCGTTTTGTTCCGCAGCAACACGTAAATCAAGACACGAATTGGGACGTACCTACCTCTCCGGAACCGGCAGTGACGAAAGACGGAGTGCCGATGTGGAAGCCACCCGTGAACAACGGTACTGACCTATGGGAGGCAAACTTGAGAAACGGCGGCCAACCACCGCCGGCGCAACAAGCCAAAACTCCTTGGGGCCATACTCCGTCCACGAACATCGGAGGTACTTGGGGCGAGGACGACGAATCGGCTGATTCATCCAGCATGTGGACCGGAACTCCGGCTCCGAGTCAACAAAACACGCCGCAGTGGCCCGGCGGCACCGGAAATCAAACCGGTAAGCGAGCAGAAATGATTGTTTTTTTGTCGTTGAGTTTTTATTCTCACATTTTTATGGACGTGTTTTTTTTTTAGAGACTTGCAAATGTAAGATATTCTTTAACCATTAAAACACATTTTACTTGTGTTTTTTTTTTTTTTTTTTTTTTTTTGAATGCCATTGCTAATCATGATTTTTACGTAGAAGAAAATGCTTTAAAAATAATATACGACTTTTTGATGATCTTTCTACTAAAAATAGATTAATTTTCATACATATATATATGTAAAGGTAAAGTACCGGCAAATGTAATTTAATTTTTAAATCGATTTTTCAATTTGTTTCTGATATAAATGACCGATAAAAACGAAATTCTAGGATAAACAGTTGTTACACGCGATAAATCGTTTAAAATCGGGTGTCTATGAAAGAAGGCTCCTGGTCTCCCTTAAACTTTAATGAATCTAAATAAATTTTTTTTTTTTTTATATTCATTCTAAGGAGAACTTATTCCTCTTTTATATAGAAATATGAAAATCGGGATTGACAGTGTTTAACTGTTCCAAAAAGTAAGTTCTCAATTCTAACGTTCTCAAGAACGTTACAAGGCTTCATAGCAGGTACACGTTACAGATGTATACCATATACATTATATTTTCACGATACTTGCTATAATTACTTTATTGCTGTCGAGTTTGAAGTCTGTCATGCGAGCTCAACCGACCTAAATTTTCGAATTGCGTAAAATCACGCCGTTATATTTTTTCTTTTTTTTTTTTTTTTAATTTTTGGAATATTAAGTTTATTACAAAGTGTTCGCGTTTTATTATATTTTTTTATTGATTATAGAATTATATTAATATTGATCATATGTTATTATTATTTTCTTTTTCGTTCTTTTTTTTTTGTGGTTTTTGTTTATTAAATAAATTTTTATTTGGTTTCATTCAGTTAATTATGTATTTTATTTTATTCCCTGTTCAAAAAATACTAGAGAACCTTGATTCAAAAAACATGTAGAGCGCTATAGAAATTTTATTTTTTGATTAAAAAGTGATTAAAAAATATAGGAATTTTATTCTGTATGAATTTTTAAATAGTTTTTATTGTATGACATTGCAAATAATCCGTCGATGCTTTGCCTACATTGCAATTACATTTTGAATACGATGAATTCGGGATTCCGTTGACAGAGCAATAGTAAACAATACATTTTTATTTTTATCAAAGAAAAAGCATCGAAGTTTTTGCATGATTTCAGGATTCACTTTACCCCGGTAAAGAATTCTGCTTTAAATCAGTACAACTCGCATCGTCAAATTCTTTCAGTGTCGTTCTGAAATATCTAATTCGTGTAATTTCTATCATAATTTTACCGTAACAATGATAAATAACATTATTAATTAAACGTAATTTATCGCCATTGGCGACTATTTTGCCTCTACAAAAACGAATATTGACAATATATCAGTTACATTATCGCGCGTGTGTACACTTACAGACTTAAATGCATTGGTAGAGCATCGATATGTTTGCACTTTCCCGACGGGCACACATAAACAATTTATATTTTTGTTTGCATTATTTTCATCGGAATTGTTGATGGATAAAATTATTTCACGCGCAGCACACCATGTAAATCCGGACGTTTGTAAACATAGCGCGACAAGGTCGATTATATCTTCGGATTTTTCTTTTATTCCGCAGTACATTATTAATACGGATTCTCATAGCATCTACTACCATTTGCCAAATATGAGATATAATTTGAGACGAGGTATTTAAAAAAAATCCATATTCTAATATTTTATCGTACGAGCTTTTGTATTTATATACCGACTAGGCGTTTTCACGAAATGGCCACCAGATGGTGGTCACTCCTGAAACGCCTAACAAGACGAATTAATTGTTAAAACAGTACAGAATTTAAAGGAAAACTCGTAATAAATTTTTGGCGTAGTTAGACAGTGACAATTATTAGTGTAACGCACGAGCTGATTGCTGTGTCTCTTTAAGAAACAATAATCAGTCACGGGTCAATCATTGACATAGTCAAATGTGAAATTGAAAATTTTATTCGTAATTATTATTAGTGTGATTTCGCGATTGTCAATTGTTACTTTTCGCGCTTCTATAACGACTGTAAGTAAGATTTTTCCATTTACAAGCGTATAATTTCAATATCGACGAAATGAAGCATTCGGAAGAGGACGTGTGTGCATACATGGTCGAAATGGACTATACTATTAGTGACAATTATGAGTCTCATATATTTTTATGTGAAATGAGACACGCAGTTGAACGTCGGAGGAAGATGGCTTCCTTGTTATATGCATATTTAGTTTAGTTTATTAATCCAGGTGCCTTATTTCGAAGACATCCGCTTTCAAATGCTTCATCGTGTGTAATAAATGATTTATCCTAGAATTTTGTATTTACGAGTTAGTTTCTTATTTGAATCGGCTACTTTTTGCTTGTTTTCTGTTTTTTTTTTTTTACATAATATTTCGAGGGTACAAACAAACCGATGGAATTTTAAAATTGATTTTAATAATTAACTCGTAGTTTATTTATATTTATGTGAAAATTAACATTTGTACTGGAAAGTTTGTATCAAAAAATCCTGTAAAATCAATGTCGAGTAGTATTTTTGTTTAAAATGCACTTTCTTTTACGTAAAAATCGTGATTATCAATGGCTGCCTTTAAGGTGAAAGAAAGAATAAAATGTCCCCTAAAATTTTGACAAATCGGAATTTTTATGGTTTTAATGGTAAAAGATGTTGCATTTACAAGTCTCTTCAAACCCATATAAGTGAAATTGAAATCATGGTCCGCTTGGCATGCATTGTCTCATATGTAAATTATGACGTAACTTATTATTTGTTATAATAATAACAACGACAACAAGAATAATAATAATAATAACAAGAAGAAGAACAGACTTTATTGTGCTATGCATTACAGAAATGGCAATGCACATCACATGCTGCTTGACAGCCTGATCAATTAGTATTATTGTTATTATTATAAATATTAATAAAAATTATTGATTGTTATTTTTATTCGTTTCTTCATTATTATTATTATTATTATTACTATTATTATTATTATTATTATTACTGTTGTTATTGTTGTTAATTTGTATCACCTATCCGAAAAGTAACGTTTCCTTTTGTCTTTCAGCGGGTTCCAACTGGGGCGATCCACGTGTGGAGTTGCGTGACCCCCGTGAGATCCGCACGGTCGACCCACGCGAGATACGCGACCCGCGCGATCAACGAATGTCGCTGGATCCGCGCGAGCAGCTACGCATGTTTGAACCGATGGTGCGAGCCGCGGAGCGTATGAACACTATGAACGAACTGCGTGGCGACCCTCGCGGCATCTCCGGCCGTTTGAACGGGGCGAGCGCGGACCCAATGTGGGGCAACCAATCCCAGGGTCCGCCGCACCACCAGATGCCCAACCATCAGCATCCGGCCGGGCCGCCCGCGAAGATGATGGGGGCCCCGTCCAACATGAACCAATGGTCCGGTCAGCCGCCTAAGGAGATGATGCAGGGCTCCGGCAAGCCGTCCGGCTGGGAGGAGCCATCGCCGCCGACCCATCGGCGAACCATGCCCAACTACGACGACGGCACCAGCCTCTGGGGCAATCCGGGTTCCAATCAGCGGCCCATGCCCGGCATCAAAGTCTCGCACTGGAAAGATATACCTGCCTCGAATATCGGACGCGGAGGAGGTATGTCTCGTTTTCGCTTCGTTGTTAACATTGCTCAATTATTGACGAAATTGCGCCAAAAGTTGTCTGGAAACAATCGTTTATCGTCACTTATCGGCGGCTCGATTGCCCGCTCGGCGCAGCAGAAAAAGCACAGGCCTCGATGAGTCCCAAAAAGGAAAAGTTTATTTGAAAATTAATATGTACGACAAAGCATTCAAATTACTCTGATAAAGTTTATTCCTTTTTGGACACGTGATATGAGTATAACGATAGAGAAAAAAAAATCGCTAAAGAGACGTTGAATTGCGGAAGGTTGAATGGTAAGCGAAGAAATTTATTTAATTCAACAGGAACAATTGTACGCATTTCTTTTAATTGGTACATAATTAATTAATTTCTAAAGATAGTCACGATAATATAGAAGCTATAATTGGTAAAGCATTTGGCGTAATAAGTCACATGATGTGTGTTTTTTCGCTGCGCCGCGCGGCCAATCATGCCGCAGAATGCTGCGCGAATCATCCGAAATAATCCATCACGCTTCGACTCGTCGAACGGCGAAGTGGGGAACTTAAGACCATAATCGAGTTGTCTCATTTTGCAATTGAAATCGTGTTCCACATTTATAATTAATGAAAAAGCTAGTTTCTCCCAGCATGCCTTTAGCTCAATTACTAAACTGTCGAGCTTAATCGTTAGTAAATTGGGGTTCGGACGTCACGCGACCATTATATATAGAGGCAAGTAAAAATAAAAAAGGATTATTATTTTTTTTTTTTTAATTTGAATTTTATTAACTCGGGACTTTTGCCCATTTGCTTTTTTTTTTTAGCGAAAAAGAGAAGTGGAAAAAAATACATTGACGGTAAAAGTAAATGATACAAAAAGAATTATTTTTTATTATTTTACGATAGTCTTTCACAAATCATTCATCACTGTTGTGTATTTTTAGTTAATGATCAAAGGGAACGCGTTTTCGACGAAGGTAAATATTTTTTTAATTTCATTCAAACTTTCTTGCTCCCAGGTGAGAAGTGATCATTGTTTTTTTTTCTTCTTTTTTAGTTGTAGACCGCAGACATAACATTTACAATGGAGGTAAACGTAAATACATTTTTTTTTTGTTATTTTATTTCATTCGAACCTTAGGATTCCCATGATTTATCGTTATTATCATTTCTGTTTTTTAGTTATTGATCAATGCGGACGCATTTTTGACGAAGGTAAATATTTTTTTTTCTGCGAGTTAAATCTGGGTTCTCCAAAGCGAGTTATTAAATTTCTGTTCTTTTCTTTTCTTTTTTTTTTTTCTTTTTTGTTGTAGATCGAAGAAGCATCAATTCTAATGGAGGTAACGCTTTTTTTTATTGCATTTGTATTCTTGCATTCCTATGTGATTTATCGTAGTCTTTGTTGTCTTCACTGTTGTTATATTGTTGTTGGTATCATTATATCGTCTGCAGTAGTTCGTGATCAATGCTAATGAATTTCAAAAGGTAGACGTACACTACGTATGAAAGTTATGTTGTTCAGTTACCGCCGTCTACTCGAAGTGTTCATTTTTGTTTTGCAAAAAGGTTCATATTTGATCGTCAATAGGTGGAAGAAATGGTGATGAGACGTACAAGTGTGACTATATTCTTCCTCTTCTTTTTCTTCTATTTCTTTGCATCATTCTTTTCGATTGATTTTCTATTTCTTTAATCATTATCGTTCGATTTTGATTAAGCACGAATGAATAGAGAAATAGGTTTAGTCTTCGAGGTTAAGAAGTCACGTTCAATTTTCATAATATCGTTTAATTTTAATTTTTTTTTTTTTTTTTGTTGTGATTTGTTGTAAATACAAGAACCCCCTAATGATAATCGAGTTAGTCAACAGTTTTCCCTTTTCTTCGATAACATTTATCATGCTTAACAATCATCTTTACACATCAGCGTTATCCTAACCTCAATTACTCGACTGAAGGTCTTATATGTTTAGTGAGCTTCTTTGTAGAATTTCGGCATAATAATAAATGACTTTCAGGTTTTGAAGTTGAAAGTTCACGCAACCATTACAGGACACTGCGATGAAATTCAACGATGTGAAAAAAAACATGATACTTTACCTCAAATTTTATAATTTATTTTCCTTTCTTTTTTAGCGACCAATCGAAAAAAAAAAAGAACTAAAGAACTAAAGGTAGACAAAGGTAAATATTTTTATTTCTATTTTATTTGAATATTAGCTTAAATAGTTAATGTTCATTTTTATTATCTTTATATCGTGATAATTAAAACATATACTCGGTTAGTTGTTAAAAATTAAGGAAAATTTGTTGCAATTTTATGTGAATTGTTAGTCCTTGATGTCGATTTGTTATTTATTCTTCTTGTTACTATTGTTATTGTTATTGTTATTATTATTATTTATTTATTTATTTATTTGCATATTTTTTTGTCTTTTTTAGGTCTAGATCAATTCAAATACTTCTATAAAAATGGTAATTTTTTTATTTTTTATTGTAACTTGGACATTACATTGCCTGCCACATGACCTACAATTTGTTTTTTATCTCTCTTGAGCTGATGCAGATTATTAATGAAAGTAATCATCTGCAAAATTAATGTTTTGAGGTTAGGATATCTGGAACACAGTTGCCGTCATTCGTTGACATTTAATTTTTTTTTTAATTTTCTATACATTGACATTTTCGAAGTTAGGGAATGCGCGTGGCCTCTTCAGACTCTGATGGCGCCTTTTGCAACAAGATTCGAACCAACGGATTCGAGCCTTTTTATTAAAGCTCAACAATTTGATATTTTCAGGAATGCAATGTCCGCCAGGAATGCCACAGAACCGAATGCCAGTACAGCCGGGAATGAAACCAGACGGCGGTGGAGGGCCAATGTGGAGCCATCCGAGTGGTCCGACCGGTCGCAATGGCTCTTGGTTGGATGGTCCCCATGAGTCGACTGGCTGGGACGACCCGAAACCACCGTCCTCCTGGAACGAGCCACCATTGAATCCGCCTTCGTGGAGCGGCCCGGGCGGTCACAAACCCAAACCGATGGGTCCTAGTGGAAGCTGGGCCGATTCTGAAATGGAGCCAACGCAGTCGGGCTGGGTGCACCCTACCAAGCCAGCTCTCACGAAGGAGCTCATTTGGAACAGCAGGGAGTTCCGTTGGCTAGTCGACCAAGGACACAAGGTTCGGTCTTTGTTCACTATTTTGATCATTATTTTCTATTTACTTTGTACAATTCGTACTTTATACAACGATATGATTAACGTTTCAGAAAGAAGACGTCGAAGTTGCATTGCGTAGCCGTGAGATGAACAGGGAAGAAGCTCAGGAACTTCTTATACAGTTGCGTACGATGGACCAATGGCGTCGCCATGATAGTCATTCGGGTTACGATCCAAATAACCAGAGTGCTGGAGCACCAACATTCCCACGCTTCAATCACGTATCTCAACAAATGTCCTTCCCACCGGTGGTAAGCAAAGCTTTACTTTATTCGATGTCTTGTTCTACCAGGAGATACCCACACGCCTGTTTCACGAAAGATTTCGATTGTCGAATTATGAATAACCGAAGAAGCATGCAGACCCCAGCGGTGCGCAATCGTTGAAAATGTTTTATCAGCAATTTAATACGTTTCGAAATGTACGTTCATGAAAAATACCGACAACTTGTTTCAACGACTGTAGACGCTGGGTTAAGGTTTAAAGTGTTTTTTTCTTTTTTTATTTTAAATTTACATTTATTATTTTATTTTTTGTTTTATTTTTTTATTTTATTCTTTATTTATTTATTTATTTATTTTGAGTGTCACATTACATAACGTGTAAAGAGAGTTCTTTGTGAGTTTCCTCGATTCCTCTAACAGTGTTTTTTTTTTTACGCGTAACTTGCATTAACGAGGTTCAGTAACTGGCGCAGGTTTTGACGATTGGTATGTGGAAATTGGCATTTTCGGTGGGGTGAAGGCAATACTTTCTTTGTTGCCTTTGTTATTTTAATTATTGGGGAAAAAAGCTCGGATTCATCTAAGGCAATTTTTATCTCAATTCAATTGCGGCACTGAAATTTTAAAAACGACTAAGCGATTCTATTTACATTTAAATGCTCGATTTAAATTTTTCAGAAGTCTGTGTAAAATAAATTAAGAGTATCGGAGCTTTAATAATTCATCGTCCATCTGAGCTTCCGTAGACAATTGGCAAACAAACATATTACTTTGTAAAATATCAGTTGGAATTCTTAGAATGTTTTTTTTTTTTTTTTTAGTTCTTTAGAAATAACGCTAATAAGATTTACTTAAGCAAGGGAGAACTTTAAAGCAAGCTGGTGTCTCGATACTTCAAATGCACTTGATTTTGTTTGCCCTCGAATAAGTTGAATTTCTGTTTGTTTCCTGTATCGAAATAATCAAGATGCTTCAGTTTGCATTTCGGAGGAGAATTTTCATTAGGTTCGCGTTACTGGGTATCGAGTGTTAGATCAGGCCGGTAAAACGAAAAGTTAGGTTCGGGGTTCAGGGTGTTCGTATGTAATGCAGGGGGCAGGCGTGCCAAGTGGTGCGGCTAGCGGTGGCGTAAGTGGTTCGGTTGCCAGCGCAAGCCTCCTCAAGCTCCAGCAGCAACAGCAGCAACAGCAAGCCGCTGTTCAGCTACAACAGCAGCAGCCCAGTACCAATGCACCGCAGCCTCCTTTCAACCAGGTGAACTACCTGCTACCTGGACAAATTTCTCTCGTTCTTTTTTTTCTGTTTCTTCCTGTCACTACTTTCTTTCCTCTTTCCTTCGACTGTTTCTTTTTTCGCAACATCTTGTCCGTTCTTTTTGACCTTAGGCAATTTATACAGATTCTGACACAATCTTCTCTATAAAACATTTATCCTTGTAGAATCCTCTTTAACCGAATAGACGCTTCTTGGATAGGGAAATGTACACTGTGTTTAACAACGCATAATGCCACGTATATAGTGGTGATTTCAAATAACATTTAATAGTACAATTATTAGGAAATGCAAATGAACATCAAAATTAAGAAAGATGGAACATTTCAGATATACTTTAAATGAGCGATATACACAAATTTCATGATTGTGAAGTGCGCTAATGATACAAATTTGTTAAAACACTGGTTGCGGTCAACTTTATTGGCATTAAAATTTTGTGCATCCGTAAACATAGTATCGTACAATTCTTTTTTTTTTTTGTTATGACATATAATTATCCATCCACGATACAAATAAACAATACATTGTAAACTGTACGACCGTAGATATTTTGGAAATCGGATGACATATATGTATATATGATATTCTATTCTCTATTCTTTAACGAATGCATCGAATTATCCTAAAGTAATGAAACTAGAATGACACCCACACGGATACGTTGCGGAAGCTTTAGTCGCGCATAGCAGGAGCTTGGCACTAAAAGGAACGCAGTATTCGCTTACATCTTTGTAGAAAAGTACATTGTTGCATGAGTGACTAGCTTAGAGTGGACGATAGAAACGAATACGAATTATGAGTTACCATTCCTATCGATTTTATTTCATCGCTTTCACATTCGCTTATGACTTTCAGCTATTAACGAGAAGAACGATGAGCTTGACAACGTTTCGCATGCATGGCTTACTCAGTGCGAATAACCATGTCGGTTATTTCGTCTGATTTTCATTCTGTCTTTTTCACTCTTGGCTTTGGACTAGTGGTCGTATAATATAAAGTAATAAATTTATACGAAAATGTGCTAGATTGAACGCTGATGCATCAAATTGGACAATTGCAAACATTCATGACAATAGAGTAGAGTTTCTACGAAAATACGAAGTGTAATTATTTAACGGTTATAAAGCAATCAGTACAATACAGATGCATCAGCGTGTAAAGCGTAAGGAGGCTTTGTCGACGTTCGCACAAGTGCAAAGCATTGCTTTTGCACTGTCGTTGTAATAAGCTCTACGACTCGTAAGCGATCGAGGACATTAATAGTAATCCTCGATGAAATTGCTCTGTTCAGGTATCGCGGACGCCGCAGAGCCAACCGAGCACCCAGCAGCTTCGCATGCTCGTGCAACAGATCCAATTGGCCGTACAAGAGGGCTACCTGAACCACCAGATTCTCAATCAGCCGCTCGCGCCACAAACCTTGATCCTCCTGAACCAGCTCCTGCAGCAAATCAAAGTCTTGCAGCAATTGCATCATCAACACTCGGTGCAGAGCAATATCAAGGGCAACGCACAAACCGTACTGCAGATCAGCGTACAGATCACCAAGACCAAACAGCAGATCGCCAATCTCCAGAATCAGATCGCAATACAGCAGGCGACCTACATGAAACAGCAGCAGCAACAACAGCAGCAACAGCAGCAGCAGCAGCAACACCCGACGACGCCTCCGCAGCCGTCAGATTATTACAAGTCGTCGATGCACGATCCAATGTCGGCTCTGCAGAACAGCATCAGTGACCTGTCGATAAACAAGGAACCTCCGGTGGTGAGTACTTTGTTGATTATATTATTGATGAAACAAAAATTAATTAATGATGAAACAAAAAAGAATTGATAAATGAAAAATGAATGTATTCAGCGAGAAAGAAGTAATTCGAAGAAGGAAAGCTTTAAAAAATAACGTTTAAATTCGTGGAGATCAAGCAAACTATATAAAGATAAATAGAATAGCAAAAAAGTGGCAATCGTATCAATTCGTACAGATATTTTTTGTGAAATGTGTCAAAAATATATGTAACTAATATGTAATGTAATTTTGTCTCTCAGAGTCAACAACAATCGAGATTGAACCAGTGGAAGCTTCCGTCGCTCGACAAGGACGGGGACTCGTCTGTGAACGATTTTTCGCGAGCCCCCGGAAGTAGCAGTATAAAACCCGCGGCACCAGGTGGCTTGAGTCAATCGCACAGCAGCCCGATTAATCCGATCATTAATCCGCTCCTCGGTCCCGGTGACGGTACATGGTCGTCGCGCCTCGGCGACAGCGGCTGGCCAGATCCAGGAAACAATGACTCGACCGACGGCAAGGAATGGCAACCGGGCGGTGGCGCCGCTTTCACCGACCTCGTGCCGGAATTCGAACCCGGCAAACCCTGGAAGGTAATCCTTTCCTGGAACCTTAGTTTTTTGTCGACTGCAAACTACAACGGTCTATTTCTTTCTTTTTTTTTTTTTTTTTTTTTTTTTTTTTTTTTTTTTTTTTTTTTTTTTTTTTTTTTTTTTTTTTTTTTTTTTTTTTTTTTTTTTTTTTTATTGGATTGCAATTTTCAAATAATTGCTGTAAATATTTATTTAATTTAACGTATGATCATTCTCTTACGTTTCACTTGCACGAATATGACGCATGTATTACGTTTTGTACTTTTGATACTCGTCTAATTCTTTCTGATAAAATCCGATTACCGTATACGAGCATGCGTGCGGGAAATTAGTATGTTAAGTCCGGTCGGGTCCACCTATACTTCATGAAATTTTAGGGCAATCAGATGAAAAGTATCGAGGACGATCCTACTATTACGCCTGGTTCGGTCGTACGCTCTCCGCTCTCACTGGTGACTATCAAGGATTCGGACACCATCTTCTCGACCAGCAGCAAAACGTCACCGCCGCCTCAAATCGTCAACGCCGACACCACCATTCCCAGTCTCAGCAATTCCACCTGGAGCTTCAATCCACCGACAGCAGCACCGAGTGTTTTTGCCAGGTTCGTACCTTTATTCCCATAAATAAATACAAAGTAATAAAATCTTAAAAAATTTGTAATGATCATGTCCTACACGAGTCTCCGAGGATTTCTGAAACAGTATTCATATATAGTAATAATGAAATAATGCGTTAAATATAAATAATTTGTCCAAAGAGATCGAAGTGGAACATGACGCGTACAAGACGATGACATAGATTCGTTTCTATTAAATTGACTTATTGGATTTAAAATAAAATAAAAAACTTTCCTCTTGGATGTTTTAGTAGCGCGAAAAACACCTGGGGAGATTCGTCTCATCCACCGACGGCAGTCACTTCAGAACTGTGGGGAGCTCCGATGATCAAATCTCGCGGTCCACCACCTGGCCTGAACAATAAAGGCAGCGGTGGTGGCGGAGGCGGAGGCGGTGGCGGGGGCGGCGCAATGGGGGCCAACGCCAGCAACGGATGGGGCCTCGGCGCCGTCAGCCGATCCTCGAGCTCCTGGGGATCATCCTTACAGAGCGGTGGATCGGCCGGTGGCAACTCCGGATGGATGTCCACCTGGCTCTTGCTCAGAAATCTGACGCCGCAGATCGACGGATCGACACTGAAGACACTGTGCATGCAGCACGGTCCAGTTCAAGACTTTAGACTCTACTTGAATCACGGAATAGCCCTCACCAAGTACTCTTCGCGGGACGAAGCTATCAAGGTAAGGGAACGTTTTTATCTTTGACGAGAGAGCGCGCCCCGCTTTTATGTACATACTTCTCGGATTATATGACTTGACGGAATAAATCATCATTACACTTGTTTTCAGGCCCAAGGTGCACTGAATAACTGTGTCCTCGGCAACACGACGATATTCGCTGAATCGCCCGCCGACAGCGAAGTCCACACGCTCTTGCAGCAGCTGAGTCACGGTGGACAACAGCAAGCCAGCGGTAGCGGCGGCAGTACTTGGACCCTGAGACCGACGAACAAGGCGGGACCGCAGCTGTCCGACACCTGGGGCGGCGGCTCGAGTCAGCTGTGGGGCGCACCGCCCAGCGGCAACTCCCTCTGGAGCAACTCTGCGTCGATCGACAACAGCGAGCAACAGCGAGTGACACCGTGCTCTCTCAACTCGTTCTTACCCGGAGATCTTCTGGGAGGTGAGTCGATGTAGAGTTCGTCTCCGGCGAGAGCCCCGCCGCCGCTCTAAAAGTCTCCCGAAGCATTGCGGGAGCGTCGGGATGACCCACGAAAGAAAATAAAAAAGACAAACAAAGAAAATAAACCGCAAACACCCGTGTCTCCATCTCTAGCCGGTCACACTCGTTTACCGAAGGATCGGTAGGAATTTGCGATGCGGTTACGACGTTATTATTACATATGCAATCCGTTATTATTACGTTATTAAGGAACGTAGCAGACTTTGACTTTATAGACTCGCATGCGCGCGGCGTCAGGATCAGTCTTCTCGATACGTCAATTAAGCATTGCGCGCTAGGGATGCAATTATTTAGAGACCAAGTTACTTAAAACTTACCGCGATAGTCCGTCACGCGCGCCCGATCCCGATTATATCGACGCGCGCGCGCGCGCGCACAGTACACACACACAGACATACACGCAGTCAAAGAATGACGCACGCGTACAACGCACGTTTGGACGAAGCGGCGGGACAGTCGGTCCAGAAAGAGAGCCCCAGCCCGCAGTCATGTAATAGGGTGGTGGTGTACATCCGGTAGGCGGGATCGGGCGGTTGCGAGGATGATCTTCAGACATATGTCCGTTAGGAGTAAAATGATATAATAGAGAGGAAAATGGACAGGGGCGTTATCGGCGCGAGATTAAGACATCGATGGAAGCTCTCTCTTAATCGCGGAGCTTGCATCGGAGCCCAGAACACGGCCGACGCGGCCTCCTCCTCCGACACGATCAACGCGTTCAACGAGTGTTCCAATTTTTGCCGTACGGCAGTCGTAGACTGCGGCAAGTATCAAACTTAGACTGTACCAATCTAATCAAAAGGAAAAGGAAAAAAGGTGGGAAAAAATGACAAAAAAAAAAAAAAACGAAAAAGTAAAGAAACCTTAAACGAGCATTGACGTCGCTGCCCGCCGGTGACGCGCCGCGTCGTGGCTGTCTCTAAATCGAGCGCGCGTATTCGTCGAGAAAGAATGAGAATGAAAAATGAAAAAAAAAAAAAAAAAAAAAAAAAAAAAAAGAACGCTCGGCCGGGCAACGACGCAACGATACCAAATGTTATCGCAATAACGTAAATTTTATTCTATATTAAATCTAAATGCCACCTGTCGTGCCAATGTCCAGTGTGTCTCTGTACCATTTATTAAATGTAGAGTTTTAACGATATTAACGATGGCGATCGAACTAGGGGCGAAAGTGTACAGGAAGAAAGAAAGAAGGAAAGAAAAGAAAAATGCACGGTAGCGAGCGACATGAAAGATACATTGTAGAAAAAGGGGGGGGGGGGGGGGGGGGG
>JAPYZR010005363.1:0-21105 GCA_030522945.1 Trichopria nigra
ATCATTCAAAATTAAATGAGAACTTTTGGAAACAAATTATTTTTCCATACCTCAATTAAAAATAATTTGTTTCCAAAAGTTTTCATTTAATTTTGAATGGTTTTTGCTGTAATTTTTTTTGTGATTGTATACGTTACGTAGAATCACCCTTCCAGAGCCCAAACTTTGAAAAAAAGTTTCATCTTTTTTTATTTATATTTTTATTGTTGAAAAGCTCTGTCGGTAACTGTTCTACTTTAGAACCACCTTAAAAGTATAAAGTTCCCATTACATACATAGGCAATTATTGATATTTATTAAATAAAAGAAATCTGAGAATTTATCAATTCAATTAAATGCATACCAGATAAAATATTAATTGATAAAAATAACAAATATTTTTCGTTTTTCAACGATTTATCAATGGATTATTGCATATATTTGAATGTTTTCCTACACATTAATAATAATAATAATAATAATAATAATAGTATTCTTATTATTATTATTTTTATAAAGTGACTTTCATTGTATTCGAGGAAATATGGTTTACCTGTAGATATCGAAGTTGAAGTGCGGCTGGAGAATCGCCGATGACTTCTGAAGCCTCTCGTAAAGCTCTGCTCGCTTTTTGTTCGCCCTCTGCAGCGATCACCTGTCACACACAATGAAGAACATTGATTTTTCACTGGCATTGTTCGTATATTTTCTTTCCCTTTTGTTTTCCGAATTTAATAACATAATTTAAAAGTATAAAGTTATATTGTTTGTATTAAAATAATGCAACAATTTTTAAAAACACATACGAATACCTTTTGTGTTTATTGTATATATTTGTTCTCTAAAGTTACAGTGTGCAGGAAAATAGAGTTAAAAAATTTAACAAATATTTTTTTATCGTAATTATATATGCTTGAAACTCGTATTCTCCACACTACTGTTTCTCGGTGCTGGAAATTTGGCGCCAACAATAGCTGCGGGAAATACGAATTTCGCACATCTATTATGAGAAATGTCGAAAATGCATTTCTCCCTAAGATTCCATTATTTCCCCTGTAATGGAAAAAAAATTATGTATATAATTTTAAGGTCCCGTTCGGAATTGCGAGATTCTGGGTTCGTAATTTTCAGAAAGATTTGGTAAAAGATTTAGGACATAGGACAAAGGTCATTAGACACATGGCAAAGATCATAGGACACAGGTAAATGGACACATGATCAAGGTTATATGACAAAGGTCAATGGACACAACACAAAGGTCAACGGACACGTGATGAAAGTCATATCACGAAGGTCAATGGACACATCACAAAGGTCAACGGACACACACAAAGGTCAACGGACACACGATCAAGGTCTTATCGCGAAGGTCAACGGACACATGACAGAGGTCATCCGACAAAGGTCATTGGACACGTGACAAATGTCAATGGACACATGACTAAGGTCGTAGGACAAATGTCAACGGACACACGTCAAATATCAACAGACACACGACAAAGGTCATCGCACAAAGGACACAGGTCAATGTAAAATGGACGAAGCTCAAAGAACAAACGATATTTGACATCGGGTTATGTTATTTTTAGAATATTATTATTCTTTTTTTTTTATTTTAAAATTACATTCTTTCAAGAAATTTGAATTAAAGATTTTTTCACACATGAAATATATAAACGGAAAATAAATTTAAACAACGTTTATTGCTGACGAAAGCAGATTTATTACTTTAAAAGAAGTAAAAAATAATATTTATACGTATTATTTAAAAATGTACTAAGTACAAAGAAGGATGAAAATTTTAAAAAATTGTCCATTTTAAAAAATTTGCTATTTAAGGTATTTAATGCCGTTATTGTGAATTCGCTGTCAAACGAGCAATATTACAAATATCAGATCGTCGATAACGACTGCGCAATTTGTAATGCACACCTCATTCCGATGCTGATCCTCAAATTTTTGTTACAGTTTAGTAATTTTAAGGAACCGTTCGGAATTGCGTGATTCTGACACGTTAATAAATTTGCAATTATGTTTCGTAATTTTAAGAAAGAATTAATATAATTACTAAAAATATTATTGAATGTTGTCTTCGGTAACTTGATTTTGTAAAATCAAGTTCCTGCGTGGTAACTTAAAAATGTCGGAATTTTCCGAACATTTTTACAAAAATGTTCTTAGATTATATTTTTTTATTTACTGACATAAGTACTAATTCATGAATTTTCCGTATATATAAGGAAGATGTATAAATTACCTTAGCACGAGCTTCTCGTGCGGCTTCAGCTTCTGCAGCCATGGCGCGTTGCAGTTGAACGGGTAGACGAACGTCTTTTCTGTAAAATTCGTTTAAATGAAGTTTATTAATTATTTAAATTCATTAAATTCGTAAGTATACATGTACATTTAATTATAATATGCATTAAAATGTACATTTAAACAAGAAATAATATAGTTAGTTCTAAAATAGAAAAAAACGAACACTATTCGTAAGTTTTGGAAAACTTTTAAAACATCAATTAAGATTCAATAATTTTATTTGAAATATATAACTTTATGGACAAAAAGGAAATGTTTGAACTTTTGTAATTAATGAATAACACTTTTTAAACAATTTTTATACAAATCATATGTAATATTTTTGATTTAAATAAAATTCTAAACATGGTCTTAAAGAAGACCGAAAATTAAAAAAAAAAAGATTATATATCAACATAATCGTTTCAAATTTTTATTTTATATCTATTTATCATTAAATAAATATTTAGTTAAACTTTTTATCGATTCAATAAAAAATAAAGTCCGGCCTTGAACTCTGAAAAAATTTCTAAACTGAAAATGTTACGCCGGGACTTTTATATTCTATATATAATGAGAATTGATCGACCATATAAAAATGCTTTTCGAGTGCAAGGAAAATTTTCTTTTTATAATGGTGTACATTTTCTAAGATAAAAGTCCATTTCTTTTTATATTTTCAAGAGGTGGAAGTCGGAATACAATTTTGTTCATGAATTTTTAAATTGTTAAAAGCAAGACGAAACCCTCGCATAATATACTGAAGGTTTTATTTTTATTTTATTTTTAGTTTATTTTTACTCCCATTTCGTAAGTTTGCTTCCAAGATAATTTTTTTATAAACATTTCTAAATATTTCGTTATAATATTTTATATTTGTCAAGGAATAATATATATAATAAATAATATGTAATAAAATAAAATAAAAAAAAGAATACATTAAAAAAAATATATATATAAATATTTTAAAAATTTGTTATTTTTGAAATTCTTATAGGTAAATAATTAATAATTAAATCTTCTTTTCCATTGTATGCCGTTTTGTTTGAAAAACAAACAAAACAAACAAAACAAAAAAAACTTTTATATGCGATGAAATATTTTCAATTTTTACTCCGGACTGTACATATTATTCAAATTGTAAAAGTGATACTTTTATAAATAAATACAAATAGATACTATGGAAATGTATAAAGTTCAAAATTAATTAATTTATTATTTAATAATAAATAAAAATAAAAATATAATATAATAATAATAATAATAATAATATATAATACATTATTATTAACATTTTAATAATAATAATGAAGCAAAATATCGAATGAAGCACATTGCACATCGAGGGCGTAAAAGCAGTACTTTACAAACACGTGATTTAAAGAGTAAATATGTCGTTATCCTATTTTATACTTACATTTCGACTCGTTCTACTTTAATGCCCCAAGAATCAGTCGCTTGATCCAGAGCAGTCTACAACAATGAATAGTTTACACATTTCATTTATTTCCTATTCCATCGTTACATTGATGACGTCTTAAAATACAATCACATTATTGAAATCTTAAGCATCCTTGTATTTGTGAAATGTAGAATATTTCCATTTAATAATTTAAATCCCGCATTTTTTTATAGTGACAGAATATTTCAGAAAATCGCAACTGAAAGTCGAACCTGACATAATTGACCAAATTGGTTTTCGAACGCGATGGAAGAACGCGTGTAGAATCTACGAGTCCTCTAAATCATTACAAATTGAGCAAGCATATGAAATGAACTGTATTCTCGTGTAGATATTGGGCCTTGTTGATAAAGCCAAAGCAATTTCTACCTAGCTTCGGGGCATACGGCTTGCTGCATTGCATACAATGAACGCTGATTGGTCATCTGTACACGTTCATGAGGTACGTATATATGAAGGGATTGCCGTGTCAGAACTGCTTAGTTTCGGAGCTTCTGTATTGGCAGTTACGAAGGGAACTGCAATTTTCAAAAGTCTATATAAGAATCGATGTGATCTGGTTTTGACCGTACCTTTGGATGCCTCTCCACTTTAGCGCTCAGTGTTATCATTATTACGGATTCTGGGTCAAGCAAAGAATAAAATTGAAATAATTTTACAATTCGCATTCTTATTCTTGGGAATTGCCTAATTGTGAACCGACTTATGGCTGAAAATCCACCCATTTTCTGTTTAATTCGATTCTTCTAGGTTAGGAATTGACGTTACCGACCGAAACGCATTAGCCCAATTGCTGGGAGCCTATATAAAAAAGTCTGTGCAATGAAGTGATTATTAAAATACAACATTTCTCGAGCTTGCGACGAACTGGCGGGAGTAGAAATTCGTTTTATAGTTAAGGCAAGACTCGAAACAAGTAAACATCAGTTCCTATATGTGCTGATTAAGTTAAAATGTTACTTCTTTCTCGTTCACATGTATCTTAAAAAAGTTACAATTTTTACCCTTGTAACGATGATAAATATTGTTTATACAATTTTGAAAATTGTAATTTTATACAAAATTATGTGTACTCACTTGCATGCTTCCGGAAATGGTCTCCCGCTCGCTGAGGATTTCGTGGAGTGGACGAGTACCCATCGTATTTCGCAGTGTCGTTTGGGCAAGAAGGCGGGTACTGTGATGGGCATTTTCCACATTGGCTATTGAAATCGTTGCATTGTTTACGCGATAATATACAACGGCATCCACGGATACTGTCACGCTGTCTTTCGTAAGGACCTGTTTGAACATCAAAATTGATATCTATCAATATACAGAATTTTTTTTTTTTTTTTATTAAATTACTTTTTCGACTTAACAATTTATTTGTCTTTTGGAAACGCGATATTCGGTTTGTATCGTTTAGACCATATATAATCGTAATGCAAATTATTTTTTGAACATTTTTTTATTTTATCGAATGTATATATATATATATATTATTGTCTGATGTATATACTGTTAATGTATTATCGATTTATCGAAAATACACAATATTAGTCGACATTTCTCCCCTCTAAACATATATAGAGGGATGAATTATAGGACCGCCTATATATTTGAAGGATTTTTATGGTAAAACGTTATACATTGTCAATTCCCATCAATGTCCATTGTGACAAGTTTAGCGCTACGCTTTACTTACTTACCACGATCTATCGTAATAAGGGTATTTGTATATGGGGAGAAAAGCAATCTGTTATAACAATAGTGACGTCAAATATTTCGTGGAAAATCATCAGAATTATCAGGAAGTCTGAGATATTGAACTCATCGATTCTCATTTGTTTTAAACACCTTTCGCCTATTATTGACTGATTTTCTCCGCTTTGTCAATTTTATAGTAACCGTTTGTAAACTTTTGTCAACTTTTCATTTTTATCACTGTAAATTTCTTATTACATTTTTTTCCAAGCTTTCGTTATTTTTAATCAGTCTTATGTTTTTTCTTTCTATTCCACAGACATAATGATTCTTGTTTGATTTCCATCAATTTATGTTGCAATTATAATTTCGATAATATTTATATGATATTATTTTTGTTTTTATTATTTACTATGATAATATTTTTAAATTTGATTTATTTAGCAATGCTTGTCCGTAATAGACGTTTAAACAAAATTTTTTTTACGTGTGTGTGTGTACATAATTAAACAAAACAATTTTTTTGAAAGTTTTACTTGGATTAGAATTCACTCGAATATACTATTTAGCCATTGCCCGCAGGTATATGGGATATTACGTAAGTTTTATGAGATATTATAAAATTGAAATTAAAATTCCTATGCATGATAGTTGCTACACTCCATATTGTTCTCATCTTGGGAAACAATCTTAATATTTTTTATTAAACCGATATAAACCTACGAGATGTAAGCGGAGTGAGGTTCATTTTTAAAATCTATGTCGGATCAGACATCGTACTGTACTCCTTCACTTTCAATGTTTTATATCACTATTTTTCTTATACGTTCTCATAAGAACTAGCATTATTTTCTATAAATCTATATATTTTTCGATAAAAACTTAAATAATAGTTATGTTTACGTAGATATTTAATTCTTGTAGCCAATTTTGCTAAATACATGCATACATACATAAATACGTACACATATATATTAAATTATTTAAAAATTTCGAAAAAATAATTAGATACATTCGGGCTTTTAACAGCTTGATTTGGTATATATATGTAACACCATATACGTATAATTATGATAAATTTGAAATTATTTATTAAAACAAATTTACAATAATAAGATATATATTATGATAAAGTAATCATCTGATTTTTATGTGATTCGACATAAATGTTTGAATCAATTTCATGATGAATTATCTAAGTTAACATAAATATGTCTCAAAAAATATAAAAGTATATAATTATAATAATTATCATGAATATTATTTATTTTTATCATTTTTATTTTTAAATGGAATATATATTTAAATTTATTTGTTTCAACGATTTTTAAAAATAAAATATAAATCCCTAAATATAACCATATGTATATGTTTAAACATAAGAATGATATAACTATATACATGAATATTGTTATATTGCAGTATAACAAGTTTTAAATATATATATATATATATAATATATATAATATAAAAAAAATATAAAATATAATAATGCAAAAATATATATAATTATGTGTTATTTATGATAATTAACAGCAAATTAAACATTATAATATACGGTATTCCATATATCAAATCGAGCTGCCAAATGTCCGAATGTATCCAAAATTTTCCAAATTTTTTTATAATCTAAGACTCATCATTAAAGGATTCAAACACGATTTTTTCACATTTCTTTCCAAGTTTTTTCCAAGTTCATTTTTTAGTCTAAAAGTATTGTTGACAATACTCTGCCTCTGCCCATATATACAGGATGATCCAAAAGTCCCGGTGCGGTATCCTTGAATTTGACCTTGAACATAACCTTGAAGGTTATTCCAAGATCAAGATTTTTTTATCAAATGGGAACCTCTATTTTTTGTCATGGATTCGAAAAGAGCTGAAGATTTTACGTCTGAAATGGTAGTTTTTAATTTGTAAGAATGTGACCTTCAGAAGGTCAAATAAAGGTCGAACGTAACAAAAACAAAACGTCCTGAAGCAGTTTTCTTTGAACTTTTCAGGATTTATTGGCGAATAAATGTCAGGTTTGGGGGGGCCAACGACCTTGAGCATCTTGACGTTGAAGTTAATTTTCAAGGGAATCTGAAGGTTAGTGTAATTTTTCGTAGGAAAACCCCGTACTTTGACGTTCATTTAACCTTCTGAAGGTCACATTCTTACAATTTAAAAACTATCAAGGTTGTTCAAGGTCAAGTTCAATGGTACCATTAAACAGACGGGGAAAATCTTACAAATTTTTATATGTAATATTTTCCCCGCGAAAATACAATCCCGCCGAGATACTTCGCCGATCCGGGACTTTTGGATCACCCTGTGTAGTACTACACTACTATATACTTCATATTTTATACTATATACTTTATACTTTATATATATGTGTATTATTTAGTAAAAATAAAGCGTGTACTTATATTTCTTCGAATAAAACAAGTTCTTCTCGTGCAAATATAATAGATGTACACGTTTTTTTCTCGACTTTTACGGTATGGAAAACGACGTTTATCTTCAATGTTGATGCAAATTCAATGAATTACTCACCTCTTGTGGTGGCACGTCATACGTTCGTGTGCGCAAATCGACTCGGGCATAACTATCGACGCATGGTAGAATGAAGAAAATACCTGTGAAATAAATAAGTATTTTAATATATACACATTCTACGTGAGAAAATGGTTGAAAGGAGGTATTATTACAATTACGTAAAAGACGCGTTAACGAAATTTTATGCAAAGTAACGTAGCCTGCATTCTATTACACCCTCTATGCTGTTTTTTTTTTTTTTTTTTTTTTTTTTTTTTTTATTTTTTTTTTTTTTTTTTAAGCTTCATTTTTTTCAAAGGCTGGTTTAATTTGTAGAGACTTTGTTTTAAT
Organism: Trichopria nigra; assembly: GCA_030522945.1. NCBI lineage: Eukaryota > Metazoa > Arthropoda > Insecta > Hymenoptera > Diapriidae > Trichopria > Trichopria nigra. Next base: position 8,300 of record JAPYZR010005363.1, read on the forward strand.
TGAAAAAAATGTATAATTGAAAAAAATGTGTATATTCAAGTTGGTATCTTTTCATGAGGTACATATTGTATATGTATATCACCAGTGAATAAATTTAAATCTGTCTTGAAATTTAAAGAAATTATTAAAAGAGATGCTGAAACGCAATTTTTAGATTTTAATTCGAAATGAAGTACATTTCTGTCCATTTCTATATATTTACTAGTAATCATTAATTCTAATAAATCCTTCAACATTTATATTATTGTCAATTTCCCGTACGCAATCATGACTATTTTCTCCATATTCCCAAACTTCATTGGCCCAATTATCGCAATTATTCGTTGAATATTTCGAATGTTGTCAATTATAATATTATCGCGTTTCGTTAATGTATGAACGATGTCACATTGTCATGTGAGGATCGCACGTGACGTTTGCAACGAATCGAGCCAGTAATTAGGTATAGCCATTATTCATGGCACACCGAACATTTTACGTCCTTTTTACGATAATAAACGTATAAAATACGTTTTTTGATAACTTACTATATCTTGTATAATTCAATTTTTTAATTATATAAAGATGATTCATTAATTTTGTTAATTTTTCAGGCAAGGCTGCATATTGAAATACGAGTACAGAGGCGGGAAGCGTTAATTTATTCAAAAGTCCATTTAATAATTACCAGGCCCTTTTGCTCCGCCAGACAGGAGACGTCCAAGTCGGAATATCACAGCTCTTTCGTATTCTTGAACCACCTGTAGGCAGTTTTGTATTTTACTGTCGTAATTTTATATCTTCTTTTGTTTTTATCAAATTTTCAAAAAATTGGTTTCTATATGTAAAATTGTACACACAATATACATTTAAAAGCAGCAAGTAAAATTGATTATCTAGTTTTTATATTTACCTTGAAACAAACGAAAAGGGAAAAGGGCATCGTCAGAACCACCAAAATGCATGAGAGGACAATGAGAATCCTTCCACAAATCACTTCATCCCGATCGGTGGAAGTAGTTTCTGTAAGAAAAATACATACATTTTTTTAGATGTCTGCATACATAGTAGTTTCCATACTTATAAATTTTAATTTAATGACAATATTTGATTTCCATCAAATTAAGAAAAGGCGTATCAAATATAAAATAGTATTCAATCGAAAAATGTATTATTAACTTATTAAATATGAATCATCAGGAAGAATGTGAGTCGTGATCTATGAGGTTTTCATGTTCGACATTCGAGCTTTCATGAAATATCCATGCGCGAAGCATCAGATTCTCGCACCGCTCTACACGCATCGTATCAATACATCATCTGCGTAAAAGTGATTGTTGACACGACTATTCATGATATATCACAAACATGAGGCTATAATTATCGTGAAAAATGGAGATTCATAATAATTAGAATTATAATAAATAATTATGTTTATTACATTTTATGAAATATTCGTTTAAATTTTTTTTTTTGCAGCGACGTCGCCCTTTGGCTCTGATCTGTCCATCAGTATTTCGAATTACCGTTGAAATAAAAAAAAAAAAAATAAAAAAAAACAATACGATTTAATTTAAAGGATTTCTCACTGAAAGTGTTAAGAGATCACGTGATAAAGCGCAATCGAACTGAAGCAAATACCAGTTTGTTTATTTTTGACACTACACCACCATTAAATGAAATGACCATGGCAACATGCGCCAAACAGTCGGTCTCGTTAATTCCAAGCATTTTTATTTTCAGTTTGCACATCATCGAGTGGGTTTTCTAAGTTGATTAAATAAGAAAGAATGCATTTTTACTTCAAAAACCGTGAAATATAACTCTTAATGAATACAAATTCACTATTTTAAAGAGTGGCATAATGTCCACTGTTTCAGGAGTGACATTTCACTCTAAGATATTTATAGAGGACTATAAATTGCCTTTTCGAATATTGAACAACATTAATATTATTTTTACACTTTCAACAGCATCTGTCGTAGATCTTTATTATCTTTTAACATCAAAATATCTATATATATTTATGTATCAATTTTCATTAATTTGTCTTTATTTTAGTAAATCGTCGCCATTTAATTTTTTTTTTTTTTTTTTTTTTTTTTTTTTTTTTTTTTTTTTTTTTTTTTTTTTTTTTTTTTTTTTTTTTTTTTTTTTTTTTTTTTTTTTTTACATGGCGTTTTTGAGCTATTGTCACTTTAGGTGAATTTTTGTCGTTCGATTCCTATCAATTTTTGTCGATTAGTTTGCACATGAATTTTCGGCGATTTTTTTTTCATCAATTCTTGTATGAATTTTCGGAGTAATTGTACAATCTGCTCGAGTGACAGTTTTTAACGATTACCAATAATTGTTATACAGTCTATGTACCGATATCGATGTTATGTTAGTAAAATAATAAAAAACTATTCTTTTTTATAAATAATTTTTTTTGTAATAAAATTATTTTTACAGAATGACGCAAAATTTAACCTATTTTTAGTTATTTCGAATTTCGAACTGTAACATATGAAAAAGTATGCTATATTATGTATTACAATTGCAATATTACGTTTATTACAAATATGATCACGGATATACAAAATTCAAAATGGCCGATCCAATATGGCGGACGATTTTTTTAAGAATCGCTCGAATTCGATTGAAGGTTTTTGCGGTCGCTGACACCATCGATACCATCTGACGTCATATTCTTGTATTCAAAATGGCGGGTCTAATATGGCAGATTATAAAATATATTTGGACTGATTTATCCACAGTTGTGATACATTCAGGGCATAACATTAATCATATTGTCTTCAATTTATGAATAATAGCCTCATTCAAAAAGGATATTCCTGAAATTGGGTAAAAGAGACAAGACAGATACTGATTTCTTACATTGTTATTGCCAGTAGAAAGTGCCAGAATGTTGAAAAAACAATGATAAATTGCATCCTCGCAATAACCATGCACTCAAAATATTCCGTAGTGGAAATGGCACCAATCTTCTTGGTTATGAAATCTTTAGTCCAATTCCACCCCTTTCAGCATATATATAAGGCGAGTAAATTCCAATTTTCATAAACCATCATCACTTCCGGAAGAGCTTTTTATTTCACGCGCAAAAGGTGTCTTATATCGCTCATGCCGACAGTTGCAAAGTGTACCATATATATATCACCAATCGTTATATTAAATACAGTTCCTCGATCCGAAAGTCTCGAACTTATTATTACGTGAAATGTCCGGAAGCTTTTTTCTTATAATTTAAAGAGAGAAAGAATCCAACAAGTAATTACGAAATGCTTCCACTTATCGTTCATCTGAGCTTTCGTATACGCGTCAAAAGCTCGTCCGGTTATTGATTTCTGAAGGAAAACGTTAACCCCCGTAGTCAAACAGCGTGCACCGTTTTGGTACAGTTCGGTCACTCTGGAAATAAACAAGCGACAACTCCCTATTATCTTAATATACGTATATTTGCAGGACACGTTCGCATAACCCTTTCGAAACAAAAATACGCCGATCATTTCTATTATTACGCGTACTTCCGTTGCGGCAGTTTGGAGAAGTGATGAATCCAAATTACAAATTGCATTTCTTTTAATATTTGTAGAAAGCTCGTGATGCTCGACATTTTCGCGAGCCACCTTAAGCTCCGTTATGGCTTTTTCAATTGTTGCTTCGAAACTGTTTATAGGTATAAACATTTCGCGGATTGATTTGGGCAAGTGCGTGCCGGAAGCCATTGTTTGGATCGCGTAACTCGGCGACCATTGGGCGAGCTTAACGGCGTAAAAAATGCATCACGACACGAGCATATTAGTGCATCAACCGCTGGAACTGGCAATGCACGCTATAAATATGACAAAAGCTCTTCAAACTATTCGGTCGATAGACAAGCGACTCTGCATATATATATATATATATGCCTACTGTAGGCAGTGTATATGACTGGCATTCCTTTGCCTGATGCACAATGTCACTTATACTCGATGTACCCTCACACCAACTACGTCTTCCCCTTGCTGCGTATTTATTTGTTGAATGGGTCTATCAATTAACGACTGTAAACATAAACACTATGGAATCGTGGATATTTTGTCAAAATATCGAATTTATATATAAGCCGTATTTTAGCGAAAATCTGAATACAGGTCTAAGGAAATGACTAAGTCATATTTTTTAAATACTTTGGTCCTTTGATTAATGTTCATTTTTCGCTAATATTTTATTTTTCTTTTATTGAAAAGTCTTCATACGTGATTTCATCGACTTCAGACAATATTTGTATCACTACATTTAACGATGTTAAAATTGTCCAAAATGTCATTTTTTTTTTTGCGATTCCATTTACAAATTCGTAATAATTAAAAAATTGTCAATAAAATAAAAAAATAGTTAATAACTTACGCCATTTTGAATTTTAATCATGTCGAAAATTATCGTTTTCATAAATGACGTTGAAATTGGCCAAAATTTCAAGTTTTGGGCGATTCCTCTAAGAAACTCATAATTGATTCATAAATTTTCAAAAAATTATATTAGCCATTTTTTATTTTATTCATTTCTTGTCGAAGCTCTAACGATTTTGTAATATCAAAAATTGAAAATGGCGTTAAAATTTAAACTTTTTGTCAATTTCTTTAACAAACAACTAATTGATACAAAAATTATTCCTCCTATTTGATTTAATAGGCTATATATTCAAAAATGTCAGAAAAAATGAAAAAAATGTAATCCGCCATTTTGAATTTTAATCATTTCGAAAATTATCATTTTATTTAAATAACGTTATATAAAGTTGTTCCAAATGTTGACTTTTTGGCAGTTCCTTTAACAAAATTCCAATTGATGTAAAAAATTGTATATTCTAAAGTGTCGATAAATTTCAAAAAATTAAATCCTCCATTTTGAATTTTAATAATTTCTCGATAGTCTCCCAACGATTTAGTGGTCTTCGAAAATAATTATTTACTGAAACTGAAAATTATCATTTACATGACATAATTAGAATTGTCCAAAATGTCGACTCTAGAAAACACCGTCGTTTTACAAGGGTTAAAAATTTATGACCGCGTTTTATTCACTTATCGAACTGAAAGTGCCTTTAATTGAAAATTTACAGAGCAATTTAATTCCCATGGAATTTTCGCGGCTACTATAGAAATAGACGCGGACAAGACAAAATAGATAAATGGAATACGAGCCCCTATATTATACCCAGCGTCAATCAGAGTCGCGCTTTCACCTCGTCTACTGCGTTACACTAACCTTTGTACGAAGTAGTATGTAAAATCGATATTCGATCGTAGTTGGCAAATATGCATACTTGATTATTCTCGATTGTCGAGTCGGAAATAGAAAAAGTATAAATTAGCGGATATTCCGACGTTTACGTCGGATTCTTGCTATATTGATTATTTGTTTTTGGCAATTAGCAAAAAATGTGTGATACACATTTATACGGACGATTAGCAAAAATATACAACGGATGGATGAATAAATCGGAAATCGCCATCACCTTGTTACATGCATATATAATTGGAGCTGCGATCAAATTCTGTGTTTCGGTGCACGCTTCTGAAAATGTCAGGATTTCACCTGTTCGCAATTTTCAACAGTTTTTGTTAATTTGTTCATAATTAACAAAAATTGATATTTGTTTTTAATTAATGTTTTGATGTATATATAAGACCTTATACAAACAACTTTGTTTTTCTGATCGATGAAAAATAGAATGAACTTTACTTAGGGGAAACAGTATTGTAGAGCGTGTATATAGGGGAAGAAGTTGATTATTTTCATCTCTTCACGAAGATTAATGGCGAAAAATTAAATGCATTATACGTAGTAACATTATCGGTCTATACTCTGTCGGTTATTATTGTTAATAATTATTGTTTAATCAAATTAAAGTTTTCAAATTTTATTGGCTTATAGATTGACAATTTAGGTTTGTTTTTAAAAATTAAGATTTTATATTTTATAAAATATTTATGTAATATTTTATATTTAATATATATTTTATACAAATTTTAAGTATTTTAAAAATTTCAATTAAAAAAATTGGTGATGTTTGTATAATTACACGAAAATTTCTATTTATTGTCAATATAATTAAAATTATATTGTGTTGAATATAATATAATTAAAATTAAAACCAAATAACGATTCAAAATTGACTACACGTTGTTAAAATATTGTTTGTATGAATTGAATAGGAAAATTGCCAAAGAAAGTTTGATTGGTTTTGACGACAACATTTGACGGTAACGTTTATTCACAACTTTTGTCAATATTTGGAATCAACTTTTGACAACTTTTGACGACATGTTTTTTAACATACTTTGGATGGTAAGTTTAAACGTTAGTTTTTTTTTAGAATTATTAACATCAATTTTTGTTTAGTTTAAAATGAAAACGATCAAATTATTCTTCAGTATATTTTTAAACAATCTGACTTTAATTAATTTTTCGACTTCACTTTGTTTCATATGTTTTCTGCGAGGTATACTTTTGTCATTTTTAATTTTTATCATTGATATACTTGATCATTGATACAAATACCTTTCATATTTTTGTTAATATTTTCCATATTTTATTGATGGCTTTTTTGATTATAGTTTTTGATAACAATTTTTGACAACAATTTTTAACCATAGCTTTTGACGACAACATTTGACAGCTTATTCCGACAACAGTTTATGACAAGAATTTTTCACAACTTTCAAAAACTTTGCATAACTTTCTACAACTTTCTACAACTTTTCACAACGTTTGACAACTTTTGACGACAACTTTTGTCGATAACTTTTATTTTATTTTTTATTTTACAACATTAACGGGCACCAGCCCTTACAAAATATTTAAAATATAATACTTTTCGTATCTTCAATCGATTATAGACATTTTTTCCATAATAATTGAATTTTTAATAGGTGGTTACTTTTTGAACTATAAGAGCGAAATTACTTTATTAAAAACTTTTTCGATGTTACTGAATTACTCATTTGTAAACTCACATTTATTCAAATATTCGAAGAGTAATTCAAATATGAAATATATTTATTTTCGTAAACAATGAAAAGTTTTAAAGGCGTATAAAAATTGTTTCAATTTGTATTCTTTCAGCAAGGACATTTGTCACATGTGGTGGAGAAATGGCACCTGATGGAGGGATATTTCTCAAGCATTACTTGAGAAATCCTTTCGATATTAGGTAAACACTTATTTTTCCAAACTTGAAATTTTCATTTTATGAACATAAACAGACAAAATAAACAGTGATATTTTACAACAAAAATTTCTCTTTTATTTTTGCAAACTGATATTTTTTATAAAACTTTGAGGATATAACATTTCGTCGGTATATACTATATAGCGAAATTCGACAGTTTCCATTTATTTTTAGAAAATTGTTCGACTGTTATTTTAATTCGCATCCTTTGAAAGTTTCAATTCCCATTCAGAAAACGAGTGATCTACAAAATCGGATTTCATAAATGCAATATCGGCAGCAGCATGTTGAATATCGTTTGCAGGGAAGAATATCGCTTATTGAGAGAAATCTCTGTACAGTGCACTAATTATCTTATAGTTAATTTGATATAAAACGATAATTTTGACCAAAACAAATTATACACGTCGACGAAATTTCAGGGTCCATTAATCAAAGGGTACCCGTTTTGTATACTTCGGTTCAATTAGTAAACAGATATTAATGCGGTGTGTTTCGCATATCGAGAATCGATCATAGCTTGGATCAAACAGGTTTCTTCCTGCCGGTGATTTCGTAAGTGACATACAAATACAAGTTAATAATCTCCACTATACCGAGAGGTTAAATTAATGTAATATGAGAAGATATCATTATCCCAGAATATTTCGCAGGCAAAATTAATCCACTCACTATAGAAACAATATCATTTTTAATGTTTACGTTTGCATTTTTTAAAATAACTCCAGGTATTGTAATATCGACGCGCGCATTAACTCCTATAGACTCGTTTTTAAAGTCGTTGTCAATTGGGTACTTTTTTTTTTAAGAGGAAGCTAAGGCGACTCGGTCGATAATGTCAAGTCCTAACATAAAATATTCAAATTAAACAGAAAATAGACATATTTTCAAGTCCTCGTCTATTTTAGGGCGATTTTACGCGATTTTGTATGAATGTACGTCAATTCTTAGCTAAATCGGTGCAGATTTGGGCGGGAATTCGCAAGAATAACATTGTAGTTACACTTTTATAATTCGTATATTTTTATTCTTTCGCATTCTCGTCCAATTGTGAACTGTTTTCTTTGATATGTGGCGTATATTCATTTAAAGACTCGTAAAACCAGCCTAAAATAGATATTGGCTTGAAAACGTATCGAGTTACTGTTTAATTTCAATAATTTATGTTCGGAATCGACGTTATCGATCGAGCAGCTTTAACTTCCCCGTTAGAGTTAAATTTTTCATTTTTTCAAATTCCTCTATGTTATTATAGTCAAAAATATACTGTATTTCATTAATGAAAGAAGGATGAATTATTGAGTGATTCATTATTGATTCCATAATATTTAAAGTCTAATTGCTGTTCGCCTGAAATTAATGAATAAAAATTCCTCATGAAAATGAGATTAGGATAAGATAAAATAATCTTGTGGATGAGAGTGCTGCACGTGGTACAATATACAAGATAATCTTGCGAGGTACGTACCGTAATCTTGTTACGTTTACTGTTTAACATCTGGTTTAATATTGTATTCGCGTACATCGTAAAACATAGGGAATATCCCTTCCTAGGAGTAAAATGTCACTTAAAATAATGTAGCGAATAAATAAAAAAACCACCGACGTGTTAAAAATGTTTATTATATACTAAAACACATTGTATAACATTTTAAAATAATATTTTAGTGAAAGCTTTATTTTGACATCTTTGAGAAGCATTTCCGAGAATTTTCTTAAAGTACATACTTATTGAAATGAGAAACTTTATTAAGCTTCTTAAAATTAAAAATTATCCAACATATTCTAAACAGTTTTTAATCTGGGGCTCATTGATGAAAGCTTCAGAGGAGTTTTTGATATTTATATATGAGCTTTCCTGTTATTTTGCAATTCTAAATGTCAACTTTTTCGTAACACTTTAACACATCTTATTAACAGTTATTCGAGAAACATTGCATTGCATATTGTACACTTAAGAAACTTTTCAAAGACTTTGCAATAAAAGCTTCGCAAAAAATTTCGTTGAAAGCTGACAACGATTTTCTAAATGTTTTATCAAGTGGTGCTCGAATACTGTACAAGGTTAAAAAAAATATGAATGAGCTTTCAAAATTCTTAAGACATTTCTTTAAAAAGTTTTTAAATACCTCCTGACAAAAGCTTTCGGAAGAAGCTCCTTAATCTAATTACTTCACCTACTATCTGTAATGGACAATTTTAAGCTTTCTGAAAGACACATTCTACCTCTTTCTCAAGAGTATTTTAACAACGATTTTAAAGTATGTTTTAATGTAAGCTCATATGAATCGTCCGTTAAAAGCTTTCGTAATTTTTTCAAAACTTCTTATAAAATATATTTAAAAGCTCTTATTGCATTGAAAATTGAATAGAAGTTTTTTGTGCTTTTGATATTCCTTCTCAAATGCTTGACATACTTTTTGTTAAAAGCTTTAAAAATAATCAAGTTAAAATTATGAACAGATCTTAAATTTTTTATATTTTGGAATCTTTAATTATTTACTTCCTGATAAACATTAAACGTTTCATTAAGACTTTTTCTGGAAAATATACAAAAAGAAGCTTTCATGGTGTATGTATTTAATACACTTAAAACATTTTCATATCATGGAAGATTCATGATATTATTCGGCGAAGCTTTTGAAAATATTCCTTAATTTTTCCTATATATTAATTAGCAGCTTTTAAATTCGAGCTTTTTGAAAACTCAATGAGATATTTCTTAAAGGTTTTCAGAAACATAAATGTACCTTTGAATTATCTCTTGACAAACATTTTATAAACATTCTTAAAATAATGTCTAAATTACTTGACTACAAAAAATTTTTTTAACCGTTTTTGTCAAAGTAGTTTGAATATGGCATATAAAAAGCTTAAAAGCCATTCAAAAGTCAGATATCGAATTGCTGACGAAATTGTTTCCGACTCTTACAAGTGTAGAAGATGTACCGCCCTCCAAAGCTCTCGTATTTCATGATGTATGTTAAAGGGCTGAAAGCTCATGGATTATGTTAGGATTTCGTAATAATGTTGAAAGATTTTTTAAAAGTCTTAGAAAGTCCGTATTCATTTTAAAGATGTCTAAAAATTACAATTGCAAGCTCTAGTAAAGATCTTAATTGTGCTTTTTTTTTTAATATATATATTTCATATACGTCATGCATAAAAGCTTCGGTTATTCCAAAAATATTTTGGACTCGAATAGTTTGTTCGAGGCTTTGCAATCATTGTAAGATTTTAAATCCATTTAGAGAAAAGAGTAACCAATAATAGTTAAAAATAGCTTTGGAAGCTTTCGAAGAATCGGACACTTGTTAATGACAGCTTTTATCAAGTTCTCAAATTGCTTTCTACTATGTCAAATAAACTGTCGTCAATATTAATTTCTTCAATTTTTCCGGTCCCAGACAAAATTGATTGGTTTCAAATAACAATTTTTTTCTAGTTCTAATTAAATATTGTACTAAATAACTTTTTATCCAACACTTTCATAAAGCTCTCGAACAATTAATCAAGCTGTCTAACTCCTATGACAAATAAACTATCATCCACTTTAATCTTTTCAATTTTTGCGGTCCCAGATAAATGTTACTAGTTTCTAGTAAAATTTTTCTAATCCCATTCAAACATTTATTGTTTCCAAATAAATATTTTAGGTTTTAAACGAGTATAAAAATCTCCGGACGTCACCAGTTGCTTTAAAAGCTCCGATAAATTCAGAAGGTGACGATCTGACTGGATGACGTCACTGCTGTCAAGTCCGAGAACGGGGACACGATTTTCGTAAGAATTGGACACAGGCGAAAAGCGAAAAAGCCGGATGCTCACCATTCGTCATCTTGGATATCGGATGGAGCGTCGCCACCCTCGACCCTGACCCTCGGCTTCGTAATCGAGTGCCGGATCGCGAAAGTTCGGCACTTTTGCCGGGACGCCTCCTGGAAAGCCAGACTTGCACTCGCGTTCAGACTACACACTATGGACTTCCCGTCGCGAACTCGCTCCGTGCGAATGCACCCGCGAGCTTTCCACTCGAAAGCGCCAACCCCATGAAAACACACCCTCCCTTCCTGCTCTATAACCATCTCCCTCTTACTCTATCTCTCTATCTCTCTCTCACTCTCTCCCTTTCGATCTCGGGTTCTCCCCTCTCTCTCTCTCTCTCTCTCTCTTCGACTCTCCTACAGCCCCATTTATCGACATGCGCAAAACGTCACAGCGGCCGGCTTTTGTACGTTTCGCTCCAGCACCGAGAAAATGCAATTTGCCGAAGAAAACGAATATCAACGCGAAGTGCGATTCTTAGTTAACTCAGCCAATTCCTTTTTTACGAGATGGAGAGTTCGTTTGCGGTCGAGACTTCTCTGGTGATGAGCTTATACAGAGGTCTACTGGAGATGCCAAGTATTTTCTTGGAAAACGATTATTCTTTGTTTGTTTGTTTGTTTTGATACTTACGATCGATTTATAGGTCTAATACCCCTTTAGAGTAACGTGATTTAATTCATTGTGATGATTCAAGGCAGCATGACGTTTTCTGAATTTGTACCTCATGTAAGTTCGATTTACAGTCATATATGTAAACGGACTGCTTGTCAGGCTCAAGGGCTTATCTGGAATAACGTTGCAATACCTAGTAACATTCTGCTTTGATAATGGACTGATAGATCGTCAATATTATTGTCGTCAATATTTGCGAAGCTACGAGAAACCCGTTTTCGGCCATGGCCCTCAGTTAGGATTTTGACGTGACCTAAACAAAACTTTCCGCTTCGAGTATTTTGCCAATGTTACGAGACGTTGGCACCTGGAGGATATAAGGTCAATTACCCCTAGGATCTCTCTATATAATCGAACGAAAGTCCAATAATGAATGGGAAACTTTAATGCTTCAGTTTATTAACAATTAGGACCGGAACGAGATGAGATTTCTAAAATTATGGGACAGCAACATACCGAGATTTGTCAGAATTTGGTTCTACCATTCAATATGTAGGAGAGTTTGGGAGATCGACAATACCCCATATTTGTAGATTATTATTATTGTAGATTTTTGAATTTTTTAAAACAATTTTTATCGGATGCATTTTTTCCGGTCCCAGAGAAATTTTAATAGTTTCTAGAAACATATTTTACTAATTCTATTTAAAAGTAATTGGTTTCAAATAAATGTTTCTTGTTCTGGACAAATTCGTCCGATTTTTGATAAATTTTCTCGGTTTCAGATCAGTTTTACTGGTTTCAGATAAGTTTTTCTGGTTCCAGACAAGTTTTCCCGGTTCCAGATAAGATTTTCTGGTTCCAGATAAGTTTTTCTGGTTCCAGACAAGTTTTCCCGGTTCCAGACGAATTGTATCAATTCGTGACAATTGTTATTTCCGGTAATAACCATCGGCTTCCGTCAATTTTTATTTTTTATCGAATATTTTCATAGTGTTCGTCAACTATAAACATTTTTTAATTCTGTACATTTCTATCGTTACTTTTTAAAACGGTTGCTTGTAGTTCATGTTGGTTTTTAACTATTTTCATTAATTTACAAGTCACTTACAGTACATAATGTCTATACGTTAGTGTATCTGCTTAATGATTAGTATTATTGTAA
>JAPYZR010005365.1:0-12861 GCA_030522945.1 Trichopria nigra
ACGTAGAATCACCCTTCCAGAGCCCAAACTTTGAAAAAAAGTTTCAATCTTTTTTTATTTATATTTTTATTGTTGAAAAGCTCTGTCGGTAACTGTTCTCCTTTAGAACCACCTTAAGAGGGTTCTAAAGTAGAACAGTTACCGACCTAATCTTAAAACAGGAAAAGTATAATTAAAAAGTGATTTAAACGTTTTTTCAAAATTCGGGCTTTGGAAGGGTGATTCTACATATCATATGTAATCCCCAAACAAATATCTATGACATTGGTTCAAAATTGAAGAAGGACTGTCCGATAAATAAATTATTTTCTCTTATCAGCAATGCAAATAATATATTTCGGATAATTCTCGTTTAATTGTGAACCAATAGGAGCGAAATTTTTTTGAGGATTGTATTCGTTATGTAGAATCACCTTTCCAAAGCCCAAATTTTGAAAAAATGTTTCAATCACTTTTTATTTATGCTTTTAATATTGAGAGGTTAGGTCGGTAACTGTTCTACTTTAGAACCACCTTAAGGGGGTCTAAAGTGCTCAATTGGCAATGCAGTTTAGGATAAAAAATCTGAATTTAAAATGATTAAAATAATATTCTTTTTTAAATTTGAGCTCTGGTACTGTAATTGTAAGTGATATATACGATCTTCAAAAAGAAAAAAATAAATAATTAAATAAATAAATAAAAATACCAACGAAATTAAATGAGAACCGAACAAGAATTTTGTAGAAATAGATATTTCCTTATGGCAGAAAAGTTTGATTCAATTTTCAACCGATTGAACTATGATTTTTGTGAGTATCGTAAATTATGTAGAATTACAGTATCAAGGTCAAAGTTGTAATGAAAAATATAATTAAAAGACATTTGTAATATAAAAAAATGTATAAAAAAAAGAAAAATAAAAAAAAAATAAAAAATAAAAATAATTTAGAAAGATATATATGTACCGGAAGAAAAGTATTGTTGGAGCAACCATTTTATGGTTATATCAACCACAGAAATGGTCGTGTCAACCAAGTAAATACATACATCAACACAAGGTCGTACATACATTGTTCATACGAGTTAAATGCAGTATTATTTTCCAAACAATACTTTCTTCCATGGATATTTTTTACTTTACCAATTTGTTATTTTATACCCCCTTCATATAAAGTGAATTCATATGGGAGATTGATACCGGATATTTGGATATTTGGATCCCATGTGCGGGCATTCATTCGAATACCAATAATGGATAAACTAAAGAATGCTTTGCTCAATTACTATAAAGTTTACGGAATAGTTTACTTAACCGTGAAGCAAGTACATGATTCAAAAGGCTGGATAAGATATTTCGACAGATTCAATAAAAAGTTTATTGTCAAGAGCAATGTTCCATAAAATGCACAATTGCAATTTATGGAATAATATCACGCAGCAATTACTACCAGAAAGGAATCATATCTTCTCGTTTGAATATAGTAGCTTCAGCCCGATAAGCATCCGTGACGTCATTTACGACCTTCTGGCTTTTCGCCATCGATAAGTTTGCTGGTAACAAGTGTACTATAGGTCGACGAATCCTTTTACGACGAAATAATCGAATATGTTTCAAAAATGGATAATATATATACACAATATGATTTTTTGTCGTTTTTAACATAATCACTCTATTAAAGAAATGCGTCCTACTTTTTAAGGTGTGCTTTTGTTATTATCGGCCTATTTTAGTTGTTTTATAGACCGGCAGGTTTCTGACAAACCGATCTACTGTTACTGATATGAAATGAAATTATTATCCAGCAAATTGATCGTACGGGTATATTGAGTGTTTTGAAATTTTAACATGTACAATTGAAAATGTTGATTATATTAAGGGGGTCCAAAAGTAGATCAGTAACCAACCTAACCTGACAGATAAAAAAAAACTGTAAATTTTTTGCAAATATCGATGTGTCGGTTTCACAACATTTACATAATAGTTACTTGTTACGTAAATGTTACACAATTGTCATATAATTGTTAAGATTATGACTTTGGATGTCCTTAAAAGTGATGTTGGACCTTCTACTTTATTCCTTTTTTTTTGATCCCGAGTCTTCTTTTGGATAGTCCAAACACATCACAACTCAAACTTTTGGCACCAGCCGCAACTTTCGACCAGTCCCCACATTGTTGCGTCTGCAACCGATTTCACCCTCTTTGTACTCACATTTGTGTGTGCAATGGCATAGGGAATTTACAAAAACCCTATGCCAAGTACATAGATCTGTTTTATTACTGAGAAAAAAAAACCATATATGTTTGCAGTATTAATATTAAGAAGGAAAGAACAGTCCTGATGGTGTTTTCATAATATATTTATAAAAATATCTAGCTCAACATGCGATAAATGCACAAACAGGCCAGAAAATAAAAACGAAATGGCAACTTGACGATACGTAAGGCTCTATGCACATCAGAACTGTAAACGTACGAAAAAATCGAAGGGAGAAAATATCGAATAAATAAAAATTTCGCGTGAGGCCGACTTCGTGCCCTGTCGTGGGAGGTCGGGTTGCTCGTATATGGGTTGCCTATATATTTTTCTTTTGCTAATGTCGGAGTGATTTCTTCGTCGGAAGGTATTGACCGGTGGCTCTCGTCGTATACAACTTGGTACCGAAGCACCCCCCGAAGCTACGAACACGTGCCGCAACGTGTATATATATATATATATATATATATATGGATATCCTTGGTAGCTGGCACCGACTATCGAACAAACTGACCAGTAGTCACGATACCCAGTAACCGGTAACCCTTGCGGCCCCTCGCTTCACCTCCAAGCGGCAGCACTCCCTCACTTCACCTGTTCGACTTTTACAAAACGTTGGCCTTTAAGCCCAATTACGGGCTCGTCTCGATTTAGTCGTAATGTGATAGAAGTAAGATGTATGCGGTTTGGGTAAATGTTTTTCCTGAAATAAAACTGGTTTTTATAGGTTATATATTTTATACTGGAATTTGTCCATTAAAAATATTATTTTTAATTTCCCTTTCAAACTTTCTCTTTTCGACATTATACGATTCTGTTGTATTTTTTTGTCGTTGTTTATTTTCAGACTTTGAAGAAAATGAAGTCATATATGGATGAATGCAGATGAATCTTAACCCATTAATACCTGAATAAAAAAAAATGTTACACTGTTTTTAAGTAGGTTAATTTTAATGAAATTACGATCAGTTCGACTTGGGATCAATTTTCACAAAGGTTTCTGGGTGCGCTCTGCATTATACAACAAATCAAAAAGAAATATGCAAGATATTCCCTGGTAGAAATTGCGCTTAATTATTCGAAAGTTTTTGGCTAATTTACTGAGTCACTGTATAGTTTGTGGATAATACAACTGGTCAGTTTCGTAGTGGAAATGTAACATTTCACTAGTAGAAATCTGTTTCTAAATATCCGGGCGCAAGCTGGGCCCTGACTCGCGCCTTGATAGATATCTGGGCTCGAGTCAGGGCCAAGCTTGCGCCCGGATATTTACAAACTGATTCCTACTTTCTTCGATATTAATTATAGATACCTATTTTACATAAATCTTGTACAGTTTTAACCCAATTTCTGTCCAACATTATTAGGCACATCTGGGATGACTTACCTAAGCATTTTCTGTCCAATTTCTGCCTACATTCTGCCTAATATCGTTGTAATATTTCTATATATACATTTATTATAAATAAGGTTATGTACGCCGTAATTATAATGATCTTCAATGACGTTTAATACGTCGTGACACACACCAACACTTTGTTCATAAGTTTCATCATATTCTTTGCTCGTATTATCACTATCTGCATTGTTATTGTCATTAAACCTTTTGCAAATATCATTTTTATCAGCATGGTCATATGGGTTTGTTCGTCAACTTCTTCTTTATATGTGACAGAATTTCTGACCTCAACCTCATCTTCTCCAATATTTACGTCTAAGAAAATTAATTGCAGGTCGATTTTTATGGCGTTTTACATGTGTTTTATTATATGTTTATTAAATTATACAAGAAAAAAGGTTATATTGTCGTTCTACAATTATTGTATTTCAAAAACAATTAAGGAAACGGTTTTAAAAGAGCATGTAAATAAATAAACTGGATATTTTTACTGAATAGTATGTATCTAATGTTTGTCAATATATATATATATATTGAATAATTTTACTGCTTATGTATTAGATACGATGAGTGTGTATAAATTTTGAATAATTTTATGGAACAGTTATTAGGCAAGATTTAGGCGAAATCGTAGCCACGTTAAATCCAATTTTAATTTCCAGTATTTGGACAGTTTGTATAACAAAAAACTGGTCTATTTATTTTTGTCAAGATATTATTCAGTTTATTAACACTTTTATTGCATACACTTTTAAACCAATAACTTTAGACTGCAACTACAGCTTGCATCTAGTAAAATTTGATAGAATTTCTATCATGGTTTATTTATGTGTAACTTTTTGGAAAATTTAAATAAAATACACGCTAAAGCATATCGTTTGGGGACTTTTTGCTATCTATCTATGGTAAGACTCTTGTATATAGTTTTTGGACTGCGGTGTTACACGATGCGGAATATAAAGCCGTGTTTCAAATTGTGATGGTTAGGTTAGGTTAGTTCTAAGTGGGGGGTCTCTTAATCTGCTCTGGACTGATAAAGGTGGGGAAGGGAGAACAATAATATTATGGGGTATCCCTCATCAGGTGAAAAAGTTATATATTCATTATAATTTCGCAACGTTGTAATTGCATGTCCTCAAACTATACCTGTACTATATATATACACACATATATATGTTACGTGTGTACGTGTGTATATGCTTATAAAGTATTTTTTCGTTTTTCAAGAGGAAATCTCAAAATGTTGATGTCAATGGTAAAGCGCCAAGAAAATGTGTTACCTGACAGACAAGTGCTCGTACATGAAAGCGGATGTATGAAGTTGCGTGCGTGTGTGTTCTCAACTTCTTGCGGGTTCCATACCGAATGCATAATTTACAAGATGTCTAGTTGCAATTTCGTGTGCAAATTGAGTGACATTAAACAACGTTTATAGCGCAAATCAGTTTATCGGTTCGAAAATTATAATTCATCTTTGAGATAGTATAGGGGAGTAAGAAAGTATTACGAGAAAGTATTTTTATCGAAGATTACTTGAGGTAATCGTGTGGTAAATTCAGTGTTTTCGTTTTATTATAGCATTTATATAATATGTATTCATTTTGGAATGTGAACGGACGTAAAATCTTTGAAATGTAAATACAATGCATATTGTTTTTTAATAATGTGTTGATGGGTTTTTACTACTAGATTATGAGGCTGTTGTCCTTTCTTCCATTAAAATTTTTATAAGATTTTTATTATTTTATATAACATATATAGCTTTCCTTCTTTTCTATATATACATGAAACATGGTTCTATAAAATCATAAATTTCAAATAACTTTTTTATAACGAATTCATCGCCAAATAGTTAAATAATTGTTAAATCTGACATATATGGACTGCGGTTGACATTCATAAATGTAATGTTCACTTTTAATTGTATAACAGAGACGATCTTATAATAAATCCAATTAAATCTGCCGATGTCGTTGGTTTAATTAATACTCGTTCGCGAAATTGCGGTCTCTATCTGCACATTACTGCAGTAAATCCCTTACTATTCTTACCGGGTTCATATAAGAGATCGATATAAATTCTTGGCTTTAGTATAGGACACAAATAGGTATATAGCAAAAATGCCACGATTCCAACTTGTGCACAGAATATCAAAATTCGCCATATATATATATTATACACAAAAAAAGCATACGTACAATGCGTGATGGATTTTATTAATCACACAATAATGTCAGAATGAGTAAAAGTGAAAAGTTTAAGGTGTTATAATTTAAAATTTTGATGTTTTTTTTTAGTATTAGAATTTATGTACTTTAGAAGTATATTGTCACTTACTTGGTTGAAAAGTAAAAATTTACCCCACCATTTACGCAGTAGAAAATTTGAATAGTTTATAGCCATTTTTCTGGGCTACATTTCTTCCAGTATAGAATCCAAAAATTAGGGAGAAAATGGCGTCATTGTCTACCAGCAGAGTAATGTAAATAAACGCGATGACTGTATATTAATTTGAACTTGACATTCATGTTCTTCTTTAATCAATGACAAAAGTTAAGTGAATTTAAAAAAAAAAATGTCAGAAACCAAAAAAACATTTTTGCACTCCAATATGGCTGTTTAAATGTGATATTGAAGTAATGGCTGATTTTATATTTTTATATTTTATAAAGGCAATTTTTCTGAAAAAAGTTGTTGCGTTAAATAAACCTACATTTTTAAATCCATAAATTTAATTTCATTTGACCCTTTATTGTCATTTTTAGTCATCTATGTGAAATGTATACAAAAATATAGAAAATAAATGGTACAATATAACTATACAAAGATTGCCTACTAAAACTGTTCAATAATTATCTAAAAATATATTTCATATTTGTCCACAAATTGTACAATTTCATTGTCTATTACTTAGGCATATTACAAAAATGTTGGACAAAAGATGTCCAATAAACGGCTGCAATTGCTACCGTGGCACAAGACAATCCAGCTGTTAGTGTTTTTATAACAAAATAGATACTAAACGAAATGAAAAAAAAATAACAATGTCTTGGAAGATCCCACAACTATTGTTTTCGCGAACAAAAATAGGTTTTTCGTAAACGAAATTAAACCGATAAAAGGGTCAAACATGCAGGCAGTGGAGGAAACGCCAGTCAAAGGTCGGGGGTTTGGGATTTACTTTTAGGTCGTGGCGACTAAGATCGCGTCTAATCACCGTAGTACGCTTTCAGCGTCGTCCGCGCAGGATCGAACCAAGAGACGTGGAGAAACAAAAATAGGTTTTGGAAACGATGAGGGGTCCTGGCCGTATCCCCTGCAACGGATGTGGCACATGCAAGCTATTTTAATATCTCGCCGAAGATCTCATTTATTTACGGTGTCTCGAATAGTTCCATGTAAGAATTATATTGTGTCTTCAGCCATGATGGCGATCGTGAAAAAATCGAGATCTATAGTATATTTGTTTTTAACGTCTCTGGCGGGCAATGTTGTTGAATCGTGCTAAAGTCGTGCTAAAATCGTGCATCGAGCGTACATCAATTAGATATCAGTTAGATATTAATCTACACATATATATATATATATATATATATATATAACTTTTATTATTTACCGTAATATTTATACCTATTATTCTAGTGAACGACACGTTCAATTTTTTCGAATGTTCGCAGTTTTTGTACTTTCACTCTGAATTTCTTGGAATGACAATGAAGTTATGGAAAAAATGTTACTTTGTCACTCATTCAAAAAATTAAATTCTTATACATGTTATGAAGAGTGAATGAAACAAATCTGACTCGGAAATAAGTAAAAAATCATTATTACAATAGTGAAATGTTCCTGATGATAGAAATAGCTGAAGACAAATTGTAGATAAAAATGTAAGAATTTTTCGATTAGGTATAATTTTTTAAGATTTTAGTAAAACAGCTACTTTGCGCACGCAAAACCAGTACAAAAATGCGAGTTTCGCACACGCCTTTGAAAAAATGGAATTTTTATTTGTATGTTCTTCAGTACTTCTCCATGTTTCCTCATATCTTTTATGAATACATGTCTAGAAATAAAAATAAACAAGAAATCAAATTGATAAATAAACAAAGCCGTCGATAAACATTGAAAACTAAACTAAAACATCTAAAGAGTTTCTGAAATATGTCTAACATTTGTTTAGTATATATATATATTTACTATATATAGTATATATGTATATTACACACACACACACACACACACACACACACACACACACACACACACACACACACACACACACACACACACATATATATATATATAAATCGTATTGGAAAATGATGCCAGTTTGTGCCCATGTTTTCTGGTCTCTATGATATAGGTAAAGGAGCCCATAAGTAATTACCATAAACTGATCTCATTTTTTACTAGGGTAGCGTTTAAAGTTATTAGTGCATTTTTTAGATGATTATTGGCTATAAATTTTGTATTCAATTTAATGAAAAAAAAAAAGGAAAAACAAAATGAAAAAAATACAAAGAAATATTCTTGTTTTTATTTATCTATATCTGTTTATCCAATGTATATTGCATTGTACTGATTGCATTTTATCTTACACTACTCCACTTTGGTATTCAATGTCTATTTTAACTTTTTTTTAATTCCTTCTTCCAATGCTGGTGTTGAACGATTTGTGTACTATTCTAATATTATGTTGTTTTAGAGTATGTTTTGTATTTTCAGAAATGCCCTTCACATAAGGGTATGCCGAAAGTTTTTTTTTTTTTATTTCGGCTGTTGATGGTTTCTTTTTCAGAGTTTTATGTACTTTGTGTGTTCTATTTTGTTATACAATCTTATATGATGCGTTCAGGTTATCCATTTTTGTTTCTTAACATTGTTTTGACTAAATTAAAATTCTTTTTTCTGAATGTAAAAAATGCGAGTAGAAAATAAAAACTTGAATGGAAAATATGAAAATAATGCAATGGAAATGAGAAAAATAAAGTGTAAATAAAAATTGAACGAGAAAATAGAAGGGAAAAATGAACGAAAAAATTAGAACGTGTATGTGGAAGGAAAATTTGAAGTAAAACCTGCAGGATAGTAAAAAGGAATAAAAAAAATGAAAAATAAAAGTTAATACGTGAAATAAAATTGAAAGTAGGAAATATGAAATAAATATAAGACGAAATATATAAGAGAAGCGTGAAAATGGAAAATTGAAAATGAAAAATGGAAAATTGAAAATGAAAAATGGAAATTAAAAATGATAATGATAATGCAAATGGAAAATGAGAAATAAGAATTGAAATATAAATAACAAATGAAAATATAATTGGGAAATCAGTAGAGAGAATTTCTTCAGATATCTGAATCATGTGTATGATTATATCTGGATCATACATGTTCCAGATATGTATAACGATATGTAATTATATACGGATTTTGACCTGATATATATAAGTATATATATGTATGTATGTATGCATGTTTAGTATGTATGTATGTATATGGTCATATATCGTTATGTCGCAATTATATATATGACCATATCTGGAACATATATGATACAGATATAATTATATCTGAATCCATTTTTTCCCGGCGATGGAACATACTAGAAGGATATGCAAAAGTATAATAGTTACTGACTTAACCTAGAAACTAAAAATAGGTGACAGTAAAATTGTTTCCCCTTTATTTCGTTTTCTTGCACTGAAAAAAAACATTTTGAAACAAAATTCATACATTAACAAAAAGTCATTATTATACTTATTTATTTTTTCATTTCAATTGAAACGCTTATTTTGACAAATAAACAATAAATTGATGACTAGATTTACATCAAATTAAATGCAGGCTTCAAATTTTTCATAAATTAATCAAAATCAATAAAAATTGATAAAATTTGAAAAATTATGAATTTATCGACAAATTTCTAGAATAATTCAAGACGATTTAAAATCGTTAATATTTCAATAATAATTGTAAATTTTTCCAGATACAAAGAATCCATTTACGATGATAACTTTTAATTTTATACAGCTGTTCACCTCGAGTACATTGAAACGGGGACATATTGATCCCGTAAGAATCCCAACGTCATAATCAAAAAACAGCAAAATTGAACATCTGTAAATGAAAAAAAAAAAAAATAAATGAAAAAAATAATTATCGTGAGAATTCTGGACACTGAAAATTCTCAAAATACGGAAACGTCGTTTAAAGTCTCCGAGTGCAAAAAATAGTGCACATTGCAAAACAAATCCCCGTTTTTCACCTTGAATCGCGCAGTTCTCGAGAGCCCCCAGCCGAGTATACAAGAAGTCCGAGGAGGAAACCTCGTGAGAAACTCTTTTTTTTCATTCTCACTGTTTTTTACCACTATTTTGTCGGTCATCGACTTTTTTTATAAAGATCGGCCGAAATAGAAGAAGAAGAAAAAACAGCGTTTAAATGACCGGAACTTTGGCAGTGTTTTCATATTTATAACAAGCTGCGGATATATCGATCGATCGGTGGTGTCCGTGCATTGTATTTTATCCCCGAGCATCGCCGGGGCCCCAGTGTCCATTCGCGTGCCCCGCGCGACTATACGCAATTGCCATTTGAATATACATACATATATACATACACACGTACGCGCGTGCATCGAGCAGTCGGCATCGTCCTCCCCTATTATGTGTAAATTGTATTATTTTTACCCCAAATGTATTGCGCCCCTGAGCAGGACCTCGGGTGCGAGGTCAACAGGTCAAATTGCACATGTCCACCGAAAGTCACCCCCCTGTATACATCGTGGATACCATCCACCCTCCGTCCTTTCTTTTTTCGCGATCCCCCTCCCCCGAATTTCCCTTAGGTTCGTATACATTCGCACGCGGAGGAGACGATGAATCGAGTGGCCGAAGTCAAGTGATGAATCTAGTCCAGAAAATGTCGCGTATTTTTCTGTGTATTTTTTTAAAAGGCAAATTGAACGTAAAGTGCATTCATTGGTCGCTGTGCACGTTTGATTTTGCGACGAGTGGAAATATTAACATCATCTGTAACACAAAAAAAAATGTTTTTTTAAACATATTGTTACAGGCATTAATGTAAAAATTTGATATATTTTTTTAAATTTTTAGTTATTGTTTAAATGTTTTATTGTTGCCTATTTTTTTTTTTGGGGGGGGGGGGGGGGTTTTTTTTTTTATTTTTTTTTTTTGAAAACATTTAATATTTTTTTTAGTTCTAACATTTGGGTTAAACAAAAAGTATACGTTTTTTTTCTAAATAATTTTTTTTTTAAATAATTTTTTTCTTAAATTGTGGTAAGGAAGAATTCAAAAAAATGCAATGACGATGATTGCCCAGATCTCGGCAACTTGCACGTTGCAACACAATGATGGACACATTTGTGTCTATGACACTTCTGTTGCCGACAAATATTCGCTTGAAAGCACGAAAACAAAAGAAAACAGTAGATTTTCAATTCTCCGGGCTGCCGAAAGGCTGACGGAAACCGCGGAAGGCCCTTGGTGGGTTTTTTTTCCGCAAGTTTTTTTCTTTTTGTTTTTTGTTTTCTTTTTTTTTAAACATTGCAGATTTCTTCCCATCGCGACCTTTGCTCGCCCGAGCACAATAATTTCTCGCGTGATTTTAAAACCGTAAATTTTTTACCGCTTAACCACTGTCACTTGGACGTTTTTTCCCGGGCCGTCTAGTTTCGCCGGCGACGTCCGACCATTGTCTCACCTGTGTATCGGCCTCGCGTTTTTGTCGCAAAAATCACACACCGGCGGAGCCCTCCGACCTCTCGTCTGTTTTTGCAACTGGAAAAACAATCTCGGTGATCGTGCCGTATCTCAGCGCGCGCTCCGACGGTGTGGATCCGACCAGTTTCCCGAGGTTCGGTTAGGCGATCGGTTATGATTTCACACCGATTACAATATAGCCGCCGGTGAAGGAGAAAAGGCTCGTACGCAAAGCACCGTAAGGGACGAGACAATGGGTGCGCGATGGGCCAAAAAAAATTTACGAGTGCGTAAAAAAACGTCCCGTACGTGGACCCAGAAATCTCCTCTTAAATAAGTATATAATAATTCGGCAGCGAGCTATATACGGGGTACATATAGGTATAAGGCCGTAACCCTTCCGCTGTTTCTTCGCCGGCGTTCTTCCGGCTTTTTTTGTCAGAAATTTTTTCAGCAACTTTCGGCTAACGGATAAAATCTAAATTAACTGAATTAAGGGCCTCCTCGTCTTTGCATGCGATTTATAAGCGGTTTTTGCGCCATCCGCGAATCCGAGACGGAACGTCGTCGCAGCTTGTTCTTCGACCTATAGCTACATTGCTGAACTCGTTTTTTTGTGGCAAAAAAAAAACACGTTTTTTCGGTTCTTTTTTCTTGGTTTCGAATCAGACGACGACGACGACGACGATCGTTGAAAGGTCGATTTACGGTTGTAAAATTACTCACGTGAAATTATTATTGCCGAATACACTTTGCGAGAGATTTATCCCTGCATTGTCTAAGAGGCCGTTGCAGAATCGAAATGTGCGTAACGTCTTAAGTTTTTTTCTTATTCGTTTTAAGCGTGAAGGCGAAATGCGTATTTTTTATGATTGCGGGAATGGCATAAAGGTTCGAATTTAAATGTAGGGTATATCAGCAGAGTTTTCAGTTTAAATTGCTATTATTTATTTTGTTGTTTGCATGTAGTTGAGACGTCATTTTCGACATTTTTATATCATTTAAGAGTTAATAAAAGGTTCAAACTCGATTTTTTCCAAAAGTTATTTATACAAAACAAAATTTCAAAAATCGTAAAATTTTCATTCAAAAATTGTTATATAGTACAAGTTGCTGTATTGAAGTGTTGACAGAATTCTATTCTTTTAGAGTTCACAAATGAACCCTATTATTTTCAGGATGCGCAGAGATTACTAGGGTCTAAGTCAGTGCTTAATGTAATGTTGTAAACCAGCTAAAGAAATAAACAGTATTAAAAAAAAACTAATTAAGCTTATATAGAAACTGATGTCGGCCCACCTTTTAAAAAATCAGGCAATTACGAACTCTGAAGAAGTATTTTATCAAAATTTCCTATATTTCCAGAGCGTTAAATATTATATAAAAAATGACGATGTTTGTTTAATTCACTCTGATTTTCCTGAAAAGTTGTAGATGGACTAATAAATTAACACGAAAAAATGTTGTAAAAATAATACTGATAACCTTTTTTGTTTTAA
>JAPYZR010005366.1:0-18861 GCA_030522945.1 Trichopria nigra
AAATTTTTCTGAAGAGGGTCCACACAGGGACCGAAACGTCATATTATGGTTTTTTAGTCACAAGACTGCAAAGGGAAGTATTTTTTATTTTTCAATTTTCGACTATTGACATTGTTGCGAATTTAAAAAATCCTATATTTATAACGAAATTGCTACAACTCGGAAACGATAAATGACTGAGGTGTTGATTTGAAAAAGAAAATGTCTTAAGTGGTTGTAGCTTTTTCAAAATAATATCCTAGAGTAGATGTTATGTTATTGATATCTTGTAAGAAGTACCTAATCTATTTTAAATATGTGAGAAACGGTTGAGTTTAGCACATCGTAAACTTGTTAAGAAATAATACGATTTGATTTTATTTAAAAACGATCATTCGTACGTTACATATTGTTACATTCCGAAGCAGACAAAAGTGTAGGAAGGGGGAAGGAGGGGAGGACGGGGACAACTAAGGGGCAATCTGCAGCGTTGTGTGATTTTCGAGAAAGCGGTAATTCAGCAAGCGCGAACGCCACGAAACGTCAAGCCTTTCTGTGGTCTGCGGCCCTCGGCGTAATGAATTAAGTTCGCATTGTTAATTACTCTCTGCTGTTTCGTCTGTTTTAAACGTTCCTCAATCCTGCACCTCTCCATTCGAATTCCACCTTCCATACGAAATTTAAGTCCTCTTCGATACACCGTAATTTCTTTATAAGAAAAAAATAAATAAATAAATAAAATAAATAAATAAATAAATAAAATAAAATTTATACTTTTGCTTACGACTAAGTCATTTCGAAGAAAGTTCCCTTGTATTAAATCCGGAAAACTACACGTAGTAATTCAATTCTAAATCAGACAATTCTTAATGGATATTGACAAATATTCTTTCTTAATTTTGCTTTAGATAAAATAGTCAATTAGTCAAATCTGGTTTTTTATCGTATATGAAACATCATAGGATGAAAGCACAGGTGTTGAAAAGACTGAATTGAAAAGAAAAGAATGAAAGCAGAATGAGAAAAGACACAAAATTAAAATTTTCACTCGAGTATTTATGTTGAAAAATGTTTGAATTTTATCCGTAAATGTCCCATCAATTGGAGATTCCAATTACGGCCATTCTTTGAATAGCGTAAAAGCGTCAAGCAAATGAAGTAAATTTTAAATATTGTTTTTTTTTTTTTACAATTAGTAGTTTTTAAGTATTATTCTTCAACAAAACTTGAAATTCTTGTGCCTATATAAATGTATATGTGTATACTCTTTGGTTGGGAATGGGCAATTATCTTCATATACATAATTAAGTACCAATTAAAAATATGAATCATTCAAAGAAAACGAGAATATTATGATTGAAATTTTTTTTCTAAAATTTATGTGGTAATCAATAAAAACGTAGCTACTAGTACGTTTTCCTATTAGAGCCCAGTCTGACGCTTAATGCCGTTTTCTACTTAAATTTATCGTGACCCGTAAAGAGAATATTTCAAAAATTCTTTCTCTATATAATACTTGTTGAATTAATGAAAATAGATAACGACTTGGTCCTTGGAATTGTGTTACCACATTGCGTAATCCGCGAATTTTTTTATTCGTATTCTGCCAATGACAAGGCAGAAACAGTAATAACTGAAGCGTAATATAAATTATATTTATCCCTGCCTGCGAGCTGCATGCGGCACGCAGTCGTGAATAGTTTTATTGCATTTTTGATCTGTAAATGCAACCGGATGTCTATTAAATTTTACGCCTTTTTCGCAGTTAAGCTTATTAACAACTTGTGTACAATACCGTACGTTTATTATAGAATTATTGTTTTTAGCGATTTAGCAACGCGTATTAAAGAATAATCCGGATTTGATTTACAGTATTATTCTGACATATATACAATTATAAAAAAGATCGTTGTAATATTCATATCACGGTAGGAATGTTCATTTTTAAGCTTTTATAATAACCGTGGAGGCTTAGTAAAGCGATGGAAAATGTTGACAACTGGAGAAAATTGTCTACGTGTGAACCAAATTAATTACAATAAATTTCGAAATTGCATAATAATAATGATAAAAGTAACGAAAAGTAATTAAATGTACTGAAAGATAAAAGCATCGAATAAAAAATTGATCGGCATTGACAATATATTTGGCATTCGTGTATATACCGACTATGATAGAAAATAATTATAAATTTGATGACATATACAAAATGATTGATGCTGAACAAAAATTTCAGAATTAATGAAATAAGAAAGAGGCTTAAAATTTCACAGAAATGTTAGCCTTTAAAAATCAAAAGTATATTATATTTGCTTGATATTTTATATAGTTGATATCGAATTATAAAATGACGTATCCGATATACTGGCAATAAAGTCCCTAGTAGAAATCAGTTTGTAAATATCCGGGCGCAAGCTTGGCCCTGACTCGCGCCCGCATATCTATCAAGGCGCGAGTCAGGGCCCAGCTTGCGCCATATCTATCAAGGCGCGAGTCAGGGCCCAGCTTGCGCCCGGATATTTAGAAACAAATTTCTACTAGGGGTGAATTTTTCAATTAAACATAAAATTTAATGTCGTGTTTTAAAAATGTCATACCTTAACCGATAGAGCGTGATAAAAATTTTAGGTGACCATAAACGTTGTATATTTATAATATAGCGTAACGTTTATAGAGGGCACTTTGATTCGGTCGAACCTATTAAGACACGAAAAATGTATATAAAAGGTTCATAATTTATAGTAAACGTAAAAACATTTCGTATAATTTATTTACAGGACGCGTTTCCTCCGACAGTTGGCACAATTTCACTTTTTTACAACATTTAATTTACAACAACATGGACGATCATCATGCTTGGAAGGCACTCGTTCGATAAATACTAGTTTACAAATAATTCACCATTTAATGTACCAGTCGCCAAGTTCAGCCTTATCTCGGTAAGACGGTTGACTTTATCTCCGCGATGCTTACTATGTATACCTTAATTCGATGCTTGAGCACGCACCGCCACGTTAACTATTCTCAAGTTAACTTTCCTTGGAACTTTCTCCTCTTATTTGCGAAATATCTTCGTTCCTTACCAACACTGTTATCGTTTTTTTTTCTCTATCATCTCGTTGTGTAAGTGACTTATGCTTTTCTTAGGCTTAAGTTTTAGGTTTACCAAAACTATCGTGGCATTTAATCCGGCACGCGCGAGATGCACGTGAAAACTTTGCACTATATTCCTATATATCGCCTGCGAGATTATCTACGTGGTACCAAGTTTAATGTATATACATTTACCGATTACTGATTAATTTCATGTTGAACCTCGATTTTAAACGAGCAAGCCAAGAATTTCTAATGCATTTTAAGTGATATTTGTGCTTGGAATAATTTATCGTTTCCTTTTAATTGGGATGGCTTCAATTATTAACCGGGTTTAATTTATTATTATTCTTTTACATTATTACTATATATTATTATTTTTTTTTTTAAATAAGAAAGTAATGATATTCACAATACGCTTGAAATTTCAATTTACAGTTTCAATCAATTAGGATGGTTTTGTTTCGAATTGAACGTTGCCAGGTCTGGCGACAGGAATGCGACTACACCCGACACGTGCTTACATCAGTGTCCCTAAGTGAATTTCAGCCTCTATTCAAAGACCAGCTTGTCCAAAGTCTGACTCAACACCTGCCCCGGTTTAGAGATTCAAAGTGTGATCAAGCCTTCTCTGCGGCTCTTATTTGCCGCGACGGATATAAAGCAGGAGTTTGCAGTATATGATGGACCGTAGGTAACGTTAGTAGGACTTGGCGTTTACCGTGACACGCACACCCCTCGACACCCAGACAATACCTTCCATCAATGATATACTGGCTTGCTTCGTCAGACGGCCGCTAAAGAGACGGTAATTTGAGCTGAGATCAAAGGAAACGCTGCGTGCCGCTAAGTCCCCGACCCTGCGTTCTGAACTCTTGAAAGTGCACGTCCATTTATCGGGTATACTCGCGATATCTCATTACTGAAGGGAAGACGCAGTCAATACGAAAAACATGTCATCGGTGAATAATAAAATATTCAAAGTTGATAATTATTATATAGAAAATTATAGTGCACGACCTATATTGCAAATTGACGAAGCGCATCAGAAGTAATTTAACGCGAACAATTGAAAAATATCAATTCGATTTCCTCTCGCTAAATGAATTCAGAAAGAAAAAAGAAAATTGATGAATGCACTAGAAACTGATCGATCGCTTAATTTCACAAATTGCAGTTGCGCGAAAAACGCCTCTAAAGCGCGAGCGGGTCTTTTGTACTTACAGTTCTGCAATCAGTGTATGGTGGTATCTGGCAATTTTTAAATGGCAGCAGCCATCAGGATAATCTTTCCGTCGATGGATTCCCATTAAGCTGTACACGCGAGGATCTGTATACACGTGTAAATCGCCGGGAAATATATATATAAATAGGTGTGTGTGTGTGTGTGTGTGTGTGTGTGTGTGTGTAGCATGCATGTAGGCACACGCTCTCGACGAGGCTCGGTTCGAACGGAGGCATTGAGTTTAGGGGAACAACGGCAAGTGATCTACCGGCGCGGTTGCAGTTTCCCTTTCGCTTTGGGCGCGCGCTGTTTCCCGGATAACGACTGGATAATGCTGGCTAATTTCCTGGGATAATGGCGGAACATCGTACTTGCGAAGTTGCACAGTCGGGTTAGCCTTTTCAACGATCGGATAACCAAGCATAGAAATGTCACATTCTCCTCTTGCCATTTTTCTTCGGCCAGGTTGAGCATTCGAATCGTCCCATAGCTTTTTAGACTCGGATTCTTCGCTCGAATGATGTCTAATAAGGAAGATTTGTAATTTGAAACAATGTATACGAGAGAATCCATCTTGTGATATTTCAGGACTCAGAAATTAATTATAAACAACATATAACGTCAGAAAAAAAAGGAATAAAAAAGTACAGAAATTGTAAAGAAATCGTTATGAAGGAAACTGACGATAACTTACTGAAAAAGTAATATAGTCTTCTACACTTTTCAGGTCTCTTGCCCGAACATAATATCTAAAGAGATATCTTCTCCACCGTGCAGGCAGGGAGGTAAATACGTCGCTGTTGCAAATCGTGAACTTCGACAAAATTCACGTTGCCTCATTCTTTAACCACCCACAGCCCCTGTCCTAGCCAATTTCTTTTCTCGGTTCTTTTATTTTTCCAACTTTGCAACTTTTCCATTCATCGTCATTTTCCTCAGCAGCTCTTGACAACTTGGCGGCCCCGTTTCCGGTTTATTGTGAAGTTTTCCTGCCTTTCCATCCATTATTTCGGGTCTATCCGCTCATTGTTTGAACTCGCGCTCTAAACGATCATACGAATTGTTTATTAATCAACATTTTGTAATTTAAAGTTTTGTACTATGGGATTTTGTATTCATATTTAATTTCAGAGTCGCAAATAAAGTACAATTGTATATGTAAGTCACCGATGAGAAAACTTTGATGAAAAGCTGCGACGTTCGAAAGGGAGTGGAATGATGGTTTTGACCAATAAGCGAAGAATGCATTTCAGTCGTATCATAAACAATTCTACACGTCCTCATGTTTCATAAAGAAAAATATCGAACATATATCAGAATTGTCCACTACCGTCCATTAACAGTAAGATTTATTAACATTGTTTCTTCAATTTAAATGAAGAGTTTCGGGTGTCAACCCCTTTTGGGTTTCTTGAAACCTAAAACATTCGAAAAATAAAGTTTGACTGACCAAATTTTAAACTTTGCCGACGTACGTATGCACGGTGCGGGTCGAAGGAATGTCGTTCCTGCAGTTTATCGAATAAACTCTAGAAGTGTATTCCGCTTGATTTTCCATTTCCTTTACTTCATGTCTTGCTACTTATTTAAAATGAATGGAATTGTAAATACCGAATTTCTCGATTCTACGTCGCCGGATTCCCATGAATTTTTCATTTCTTCGTCGTTCCGGCATTCGTAATACATTTTTTCCCATTAATTTACAGCCTTCGCTTCGTTTATTTGCCTCTTACACCGTCCTAATTGTTCCTTTCATAATTTCTTTCCTTATCCTGCGTACTTTCGCGCCGATCTTGGGATCGTTAGAATTCATCGGTTTTTATTTCTGCAATTTTCTGACTTGTATGTGAAATGCACGATAATAATATGGATTGTTGAAAGCACCGACGCAAGAGAAAAACACCGCGTGAAATCGGGATTCTCCGAATGTCAACATGTCTGCAGAAGGACCAAATTAGGTTAGATTGGGTCCTTGGAAAATTAATCGAATTCATTTCGATGGAAAGTTAATATAGTATTTTCGAAATTTATAATTTAAATTTAATAGTAACGGAACTGAGTTGATAGATAACAAATGATGAAGATAAAGTCCGGTTTCCTGCTCGTACTTTAATAGAGGCATAACTTGGGAGGTTCGTAGCATGGAGAATTTGCCTCTGCCAGTGCTCGCGCCAGGTGAACAAGAAGTTCAAGGATTTGGATTGTAGGGAATCTGGCAATTCGTCAGTACTTGCCTCATATAGTAACCGACTGGTGTCGATAAATTGGGATTGATATCAGTACTGACCAGTTCGGTGAATATGAAATTTGAAGGTTTATATCACGAGAAAGAAGATTTGAAAAGAAGAAAAAAGTTAGCTCGAACGAGAAAATGTTACGGAACGAAATTTATGCACTTTTTTAGAGAAACATTTATTTTCTTCGCATTTCCCTTAAAAGTTCACATTTTTTGAGATACGACTAAAAACATAGAGAGAGAAAAAACGATTTTGTAAATGTTTTTCATATTTTTTACCCCTTAAATTGTGTAAAATTTAATGGCCATTTTTAACACCAAATTGGGTGTCATTTCGGACATATTTTTTTCTGCGAGGAGTGCCCTTCAACCGCTTATTTAACGTGCTTACGACCGTGTTCTACATTTACATTATATTTTGATGCTTACCTACGTTCAATTCATCATTTAATGTGGAAATTGTAAAAATGACGGCTGAATTAAAATTTGACATATTTTCGAAATTCATTTTTTCAAGTAATCGAGTTTAAACATTGTTCTGAAGTGGTTTTAAGGTCTGAAATGATTAATTTGGTATCAATGTTCTATTTTTAAAATTAATTTACTAATTTAAAAAAGAATAGAATTTTAGTTTTAATTTTCACTAAAAAAATATAAAAACTATAAATTATGAAGCCAAATGTGGTATATTACTAAGTGTAGTGGAACATTTTTATTATGACAGAAACGAAAGAATTGTACAAATAAAACAAATGCTGATTATGTACATGAGATTTGATATAATTGAACAATCCTGAAATTGTCCAATAAGAATTAACTGCACTAATAAGAAATGTATATGGCTAAATACTTATTAGCTAGTGTATTTGTCGACTTTCAGCGGGACCTTGCGTTTGGTACAGTGCCGATTAGATGGCCTCGCTAATTGTCCATCAGCGCTTGATAGTTGTTGACCAATACCACTGCAGCATCGATTTAGTATTTAGCGTCTCAATGCTCAGACAAATTGGGTTGCAATAATCCTTTTTTAACTCTCTTGCCAATGCGTTACCAATGCGTTACCAATGCTCTTGAAAAGTTATGGAAGCAATACTAATCAAATGCTTCTTTTAACTTTGAGCCATGTCTCGGCCGATAAATATATACTAGTAATAAAGTGCCACTTAAGCCGTCAATTAATATCGGGAATGTAAATCTCTATAACCTCTCGCCGAAACACGGTGAGTGCAAAATTTTCAAAAGGCGTGTAAGGGTGACAATGGGATTAATTCCTCAAGACTGTCTCGTATCGCGGGCGGGAAGGAATGGCTCATAAAAGAGTCCTGCGAGTCTCTAACGTGCTGTTAGTGCTGAATTTAACGGCGACGTCGTAAACGTTCCGGAGACGGAACAACGCCGACGACGCTCGCGGAAACCCAGTTCAATGGAGGGATAGAGGGGGTGAAAGGTGAGGAATGAGAGGGTCGGATGGTGTGGGGGGGGGGGGGGGGGGGGGGGGGGGGGGGCGGGAGGGCCCCGGGGGCTTTCACGGTGGGCGGGGGGGCCGCGGCGCGGGGGGGGGGGCCGCGGGGGGGCGGAGTTAAGAATGTCAGCGACGTAATACACACGTGCACCCCGACTCCCTTCCCTATCCATCCCCCATCACGGCTGCCCTTAATTCCGATGAACCACTTCGCTAGTCGCGCAATTTCGACCCGCTCCTTAAATAATCCTTGGGAGACGCGTATTACCGAGGCGCCGTTAATTAAGTTCCTTCAATTTATTATCTTAAGTAGGCTGCGCGCGAATGAGCGCGACTGAATAATAGAATCATTCAAAAGTGAAACTGCTCGTACGTCCGTTTCTCCATTGTTCTTAGTGAATTTCAGAATTTGCAATTTCCCGAAACATTACCGTAACCTCTCCTCACCTTGTTGCAAAATGCGCCCCGAATTCGAATTTTCAAATTCCATTTTTAGGTTCATGAAATCTCAAGAACTGGAAAGATCCGAACCTTTCGAGGGATTAAGAAAAACTATAAGAAAAGTATATTATGAAAGTTGACGAGAAGCGGATTAAAATAAACGAAACATTCGATGAGAATGTAATTTCCATTATCATTATTCGTGGGGTATTAAGAAGTAATAAATTACAATAATTATTAACTTTTAATCATTTTTAAGCATTGCAAATCGCCAATAAATACAATTCTGATCAAGTGCCTCGTACGCTCTGGAACTCGCTTAGGTCTGGATTCTACTTTTCAATACGCAGCAAAAAAAATACATGAATTTCCAAATGGTGAACCTTTTTATCGATTTCATCATTTATTCAAACCTTGATCTATATTTTTTAATTCTTATTGATTTGTAGGATGTACGAAAATGTTTTATTCGTTAAGGATCTACCACGAATCTCCGGTGAATCCACATGCGATCACTTCCTTTTTCAAGTAGGTATATTGATACAATGCCCAATTATGAAAACCGGCTATAAATAAGGTGGAAAGCAGGATATTTCAATTTATGTGAATTGTCTGCAAACATTTTAATTTGTATGTAAAATTTACATTAAATTGTTTTTTTTTTCAAACACGCGTTAATTGTGAAATTATAATTAATCTTACGAATTAAGAATGAGTACTTCGAAAAGTTTAATGGGTACAAAATACTTTTTTCCCTAATAAGTATTAAGACGAAATGTAATACTATTAAAAATAAGTCGATCATATAAGAACGTACATATTTGTCGGGAAATTAGAAAATTAATTTCTGAAATGCTCTATGCTTGAATCAAGTGTAGATTACTTCGCCATACCGTGCCCTACAAGGCAATCCTTGATACGACCGCGTTTTAATTTAATGAACAATTTTCCGACATGCTTCTCTAAAGTTTTCAAAAGCCAACGTTATTTGCGCGCAAAAAAAAAATTGTTAATTAAAAACGTAGAAATAATATGAAAGTGGAAGAGCGCACTTGGTGTAACCACTTTCATTATGAGCTCGCTCCACGAAAACGAAGCATGGCTGGTGAGAGGTACCGTTCGGTCTATGGATAATGGTACGGGCAGTGGCAGGAGTGGGTGGCTCGATAAGGCCGAGAAGCGGTAAAAAGAAAGAAAAAAAATCAACAATTGTGAAAGGTAAATCGTTTAACCAAACGCAATTGGCGTTATAGAGTATAGCGGCGCAGCTGCGTAGTCACGATCGATCGATTAAAAGGTCTTCGAGGGGGCGCTTTGTAGCCGTCCACTCGATCATCAACTCTTGACCCTCTTCTTAATAATTGCATATCTATCAAAGTGCCATCATACCGATTATGCGATGGTGTACCTAATCCTAATCAAAACGACATATCTTTCTTTCTCGTGCAGCTATTCTTCAAAAATGAAGTACTGCCAATAACTCGAGTTCGAGAGACGATTATTGGCTGCGCATCAACGTGAATAATCGACAGCAGAATACAAGTATAAAGAAAAATGTGGTATTTTTAGGTCTCTCGAATGTGCCACTAAACTTTTGAACTTGGATGGTTCCTTCGTTTCTTTTGGACGACTTACATATATACAATAAACCAAAAGGCGATGCAGTTCTATAC
The DNA here is from genome assembly GCA_030522945.1 of Trichopria nigra. NCBI lineage: Eukaryota > Metazoa > Arthropoda > Insecta > Hymenoptera > Diapriidae > Trichopria > Trichopria nigra. The sequence continues at coordinate 10,110 of JAPYZR010005366.1, forward strand.
AAAGAAAGTTTATTGCATAGCTATATACACTGAGAAAAATATCAATAACTTTTATTACAATTCTATAATATAAAATAACACAACAATATGTATTGCCAAAAAGTACATGCATGATAGTGATAAACAATACCGTACTATGTCTGTATTTTAAAACGACTTCTGATTGGTAAGAAAAAGTTTTAAATACCGATATGTAGTTATTGGCTCCTATTTAACCACAACGAGTGGTATTAAATACCGTTTATTTTGGTATTTTAGCCCAATCTTTTTATCTCAGCGTAGTATTTGATTAATTCTTTAACAATTTCATCAAGCATGGGTTTACACGTCTCTGAAATTAAACATTTTACGATTAAATCAAAACGATTTCCTTATTGTATTTATATACATATTTCTATAATTAGGTATATAAAATAAATGAAAAAGAAATAGATAACAAAATATATACATATTTTTAGGTAAACTACCGTAATCTCCCGAATGTGTCGGTAACTCTTCACTGGAAGCAGAAGTGACGTCTTCTTTACAGCCAAATGGCGTTGCAATTTTTTGGGGCTTTCCGTCGATCTACAATTCATTCAGGAACATTATTAAGCAAGCATATCATAAGTATATGTATATATTTTTAATTTAGATGCATCAGATTAGAACTGTTGCTGAATAAATGAAAAATAATTTTCAATATCACTAATCGACGAGTGCTGAGTTTTATTGCAAACGTAAAATATACTCTTTTTAATGAATTTATCTAGGACCAATCTTAAACATAATGATCTGATCTCACTTACGTAAAACGTCCGTTTTCCCCCCAAATAATCGGAATACTCGTGTCTGGCGTAGTATTCACCTCTGAATATGTGCATATTACTTTGAGAATAAGCGTCATGATCATAGAAGACTGCATCAATCGGGTTACGAATATTTTGCCAGCTCGGTACACCATAGGGCCCGATAGCGCTGTTTGCTTCATTATCTTCCACATTCGGGTACTTCCAGTATTCGTACTTAGAAAATAGATATAACATCCCTTCACGTATGTTATATGCGGCGGCAGAAACCACCTCAGGCCCAGCAGGGTAACTTTTATTAATAAATTTTGGGTAACCAACTACTAAGTTTGGGCCGTGATATTTCCAATACTGTGTCCCCTATATTTTTTTGAAACGAATCCTTCTTATTATAACGTGATTAAAATAGCTAATTTTGTCAGTAGGTAGTATTATTTTCTAAAAAAGGAACATGTAGACCTTAAAGAAATAGAAGAAGTCATCCTCATTGTCTGAAGCTGTAAATGCTGCGTCAATATTGGAATCCACGGAAGGCCATCTATCCCGTATGTTATATTCAATTAAATATTTTGTAGCGGTAAAACCGCTAACTAATTCTGCATACTTGTCGCCTGAAATTTCGATAATGTTCACGAATTATCAATATTATTATAAAAACTCTTATTGCTTTTTGTATATGAGTACCGTAAAAAATCATTAAGCTTGTTTCTGCGGGATTACATTTGTGGCTTCTACATTCATATTGTATAATCGCATCGATACCCTTAGCCATTTTGCAAAATGATGTTTCAGTTTTACTTGTCGGTGGTGCATTGTCGTTCGAATTTGGAAGAACCTTGTCGACTGATTGAGCGCTATATGTTGAATAAAGGGAAAACAAAATCAATCCTGCTAACGAAGTGATACTTACAAATATCATTCTAAGGAAGGCAGAATAAACTTTTTTTGTTTTTCTATTTTAAATATGCACTTGTTTCATTTAGCACGATTTAAAGATCCACCTATAATGCAGTGTACGACATATTTTAAATCCAGGCCGACGTGCGAAATATACGTGTTATCTTGCGTAATAAACTTCAGCAATGAAAATGCACTAAAATCAACCAACAAAGGTAATTTCATTCGTGATAAGTGAAGTTTGCGTTGCCCATATTAAATTCATTAAAGAAACTACCATTCGTACAATCATGAAATTTATTATACACTTTTTCACTGTAGCGTGACATAGATAATAAATAATGGAATAATGATTTATATGATTTAATCACATCGTGCCCAGACTAGGATGTCAATTTTATATTTCAAGCTATAAGGAATCGTACTACCGATTTAAAGAGGGATACGTATTATTTAGCCTGCATTATTTGAAATTGTAAGTTTGTGTACATTAAATAATGCAATTAATTAATTAAATCGAATGATGCTAATCTGATGTATTTTCTTCCTGATGCTCATTCCCAACTTTGCAGAATAAATCAAAATAGGACTTGTTATCCTCTCGATATTTAAGAAACCAACCAAGAAATTTTCTCTCATCGAAACTACAAAAATCGTGTAGATTATAATACTGTTGAACTGATTTGATATATTGAAAATTTGTAATATAGTGCCTAAAACTTTATATACGACGCATGCGAGTTAAAAGCGACTATTTTCATATCCCGTTAATGTTCTATGTAACACTTGTTTAATAGCTATATATTAACATGTTAAACAAAGTTGAATCAAGCGAGGGTTCCATCACGTCATTGTGTAACTGTATCAAGCATTACATATGGTGCAACAGCGCGTATGAGTGTGGTAGGAAAATGTCGCGAATCCACGAACACGAACCACCAGCGATCTCCACTTCCTTGGTACAGCTGAACGGGTGTACTTGTGAAATACAAGAAAAATTAGAAAATAATGAAAGATGAGTTTTAGTACGAAATAAACTACTCATAAAAAATGTAATGCTGATGAACATTAAGTACACCATCAGTGAATGGTGTGCAAGATAAATTTATTCTAGACTATAGTAGTAGAATAAACCTGCAGAAATTAAATATGAAACTCAACAACATGAACAATAACTCCATACTAAATTACAGTGTTCCAAGCGAAAAAGGTGGAAATTGTCTAACGTTTACATGACTGCCTGTAATAAAAATCGTTAGAGGTTCTAACGTGGATAAACATATTTGATGAATGGATTTGGAACCGATCATCGTTCAATTTTACAAAGAATGTGAAGTGTTGATACTGAAAACTGCCGACAAAATATTAGATTACGAATAAAGGGAAATAATAAATAATTTCAGGAATTCATAATTGGAAATTCTTTTATTTATTTTTTTTTTTTTTTTTTTTATAAATTTTGATAACAAGTTCGTGTACAGAAATTTAATTATAATTTATTTTCAAAATCATTAACATTTCCTACATTTCGATTTTTTAGCATTTATGAGAATGGCACAGAATTTGGTCTTGCATTTACCTGAAACATAATTCATAATCTTGATTCTAATATAACATAAAATGAACTCTGCTTATATGTACCATGAATATATAGAAATATGGATATATTTCTATATATGCACGTAAAAGAAAGTCTACCATTTTACAATTTAAAATGCCCTTCGTATGTTTTGGAGAGCAGTAATTAAATATTTTCGATAAGATGCCTACGTACGCACAACGTACCCATTGTTAAATGCGTGCATAGAAATAGAATGAATTCGTCGGAATGTTTTTGTATGTTGAGGATATGTGTATTCGATACTTACACTTGTTACTGGCGGTGGTAGTAACCTCGGTAGAGGGACAACGAAAGAATTCACTTAAGGACGTAGGCAATGAATTACCTCCGTTATCCTGTTCAACCTTCTGCAATTTCAATTGTTTTGCGTCATTATAAAAGATATCATGTCAAAGTAATAGAGTGAAAATAAAAGAGTATATGTCCTAAATTTTGAAAATAGAAAAATTACGGAATGGCATTTCAAAAATTGCATTGTTCCTAGTTTTTGGCAAACCAACAACCGCAAAAGTATTATTTACTTAATAATTGTTTCACTTATAGTTACTACAGTTATTTTCGCCGGAAAACGAATATTTTAATATTTATTAAACATGAATTCATTTTGAATATATATGTATATAACATATCTATGCATACGACAGTGTAGCAAAACGTACATGAAATGTCTTATTCTTGATGCCGTAGATTTCGTTGCCTTGAAATACATATAATATATCGTTGAAACGTACCGCTGCGTCTATTGGTCCATATTTTATATCTTTTACCACAACATCAATATCAAAATTATTCGTCGTGTTTCCATACGTATAATACTTAGCTCCATCGAATAAATAAACTCGGTTATCAGTTTCTGTCCACTTTACGGCAGCATCTACTTTTTCAGGGCCTTTTTGTAACTGTTTTTGCTTCGGAAAAGTTAACGCGAATGGTTTAGGAAAGCCTTCGTCCAGACTCCCATCAGTATAACTCCAATATTTGTTACCCTAAAGTTGTCAAACAATATTTTTTAAATATGATCCAATGTTTACTCCTGCTCTTAACAAGTATGCACCTACAATTCTACGGTCATTTATCTGTGGGGCTACATTTTTACGTATATATATTTATTAGATAATAAATTGGTTGAATGTTTAAGAATTCGTTATACCCTACATATCATCGCTCAATAATGTGTTTCAACAGAGTATTTGTGTGTGTGTGCGTGTGCACAAAAATGAGAAAAATCTTTAACTCATCGACAAAAATCTAAAATTTTCAGTTGGCTGTAACAAATGATCTCATCGACATAAGAGCCGGAAAAAATCTAACGGGAGAAATCCGAGTTATGCTAGATTCTCGTGTATTCCTCATTAAATTAAATATAATTTAATGTTTCAAAGAGATTTACCAGGAAATTGTAAATATTTTACTTAGATAGAATAAAAAATATATATTGACATTGAGAATGGGTAAGTAAGAAATTCTAATATAATTAAATTGTCACAACCTTGAAGAAAAATGTCTGGTTTCGATCTAAATCAGCAAAAGCCGCATCCACGGGAGTTTCCAATTCACCCCATAAGTCACGGATTTTGCCATTAGCGATTGGAAAACCGACAGGACTAAATGTCGTAAAAGTAGCACCTGAAGTAAAGAAAATGTAAAATATTTCTCTAAATAGACTTCTTCGGTTCTTACTCAGCACGTAATACCGTAGAGAATGTATATATTCGAGTTAGGGGCTTCTAGCGTTGCATCGATCTTAAAAATATTTAACTTGCAAAAGTCAGCAGGAACTTCACTTTCTAGATTGGCAAGATTTATACCATTTAAACTGGTATGTGCACGACCGCCTCTGCGCTTGTCCCTGTACAAATCCTGCAATATGGAATTAATTTTTTATCGTGGCATAATGTCGATCATGACATTAAATTATATGACATAAATTATATTAGTATAATGGTGAATACAAAATGTTAATGCTTATTAAATGTAAAAACTTTATGGTGAAAATCGACATTGTCCGTTTAAGGAGTTGCTAAAGCGGCTTGGTCGATAACTTCAATTATATATAAAATATTCAAATTAAACAGAAACTAGACGTATTCTCTAGCCCAAACCAATTTCAGGGTGCTTTCGCGCATTTTTTTTATGAATGTACGTCCAATGTCAGCGAAATCGGTTCAGAATTGGGCGAGAATTGACAGGTTTAAAAATGCGAACTGAAAAAGTATATAATTTCAATTTTATTCTTGCGAATTCTCACCCAATTCTCAATCGATTTCACTTGAAATTTACGTACTTTCAAAAAAAAAAAAAAAAAAAAGTTTAAAAGTACTTTAAAATAAAATTAGACTTGAAAATTTCTCTCAACATTTTAGGATTGAAAGTGACTTTATCAAACGAGATGTTTTAGCTTCCCCTTAACATGGTAAGTACCTGAATTGCCTATTTAAGAATGATCTGAACGATGCTTTCATTTCCACCAGGAAACATGAGAGTTAACCATGATTTTCACAAGAACGTTATTATTTATGTTTAAAAAGAGTATATATATATATATATATATATATATATATATTCGCCAAGGTTCTGTTAACTTGCCTCCACCGCATTGATATCGTCTTCCGTTAACCGATAATCGGGATCATATGGAACATTCATGGGATACATCACAGGCCTTAAAGAACGCAGATTACTGTGACTCAGTCCAAGTGTGTGTCCTAATTCATGAAGAATTGTTTGAAACAAGTTATAACGATCCCCCTCTACATCGACTGTAAACTGATTCCATATGTTGATATGGAGCTCTCCTTTTAAGTTTTCATCAGCAGGCGAAAAAGCATGGGCTAAAACGTTGCTTTCGAAATCCACGCATCTTGCACCTCGAGCAGTATGTTCAGGGTATGCAAAGAAAATGTTAATATCAACTTCATTATCTTCATTATCCTAAAGTGAACAATGTGCCGTAATGAGCTGTATATATTAATTACATTTTTACTATGAGATTAAAATACAACGCGATTACAAATACAATAATAAGTAGTGTAGAATTATATAAGATCGTTAAGCACTTTAGCATGCGGACGAGACTAAATACTATCTAATTTTCGCATTGATACATTTCAGAGACATTGCAAAGTATCATGTAAAGAATACATACGTCTTGAGTAAAATGTAGATCTGAATATACGGACCACATATCTAAAGCTCTTCTTATCAGACTCTTTACTGTTTCTGCACTAATACCCCTTGGTACAAGATTTGTTCTGAATCTCCATTTTAGATGCTTCTTATACCATTTCACGTCTAATTTAATATTGTGAATAATATTTTAGTCGTTAAAAATAAGAATTGCAAGTGCTGCAATATATTAAATGCAAAGCCTGTGTTAATACTTCATTTATAATTAAAATAAGATACCGTGATTTTTTACATTTATGATATATGTAATAATACTGACAACATTTATATATTACTTTTGATTAATAAAATCTTGCAAGTTTTAGTGAGATCGCGGCAATGAATAAGTAATTGACTATTTTTTAATATAATTTTTTTTTCATGTGTGAGTGCTATCCTTTCAAATAATGACTGTTGCAGAGTAATTTTATTCTCTCACAAATCAATCTCTCTCTCTCTCTCTATATATATATATATATATGTATATGAGGAGTGAATTTCTTGTCAGTAGTTACTTACGTTTTTAATATTTTTATGTATGTTAAGGACAAAGCTTTTTCAGATTCGAAATGGTATAAAACTAATTATTGCTTTTTAAAAGTTCAATAGTTATAACATTTCATGTAGCCGCCTATATGCTCGAAATTTTAAAATAAGCATCATTCATTACAATTTTGTGTTATACATATATAGTTTGTTGTTGTGATTACTGTGGCAAAAAAATAGCCAAGCTTATGGAGCAGTGGCCATGGCAAGGCATGTTAAATTTTCTACCGGGGTATTTTTTATATAAATACGAGGGAGTTTATTATTTTTAAAAGACAAGCAGTACTCACTGGACCCGTATAATGCGTATCTCTTTGTCCTTGGATGACTGTTTATGTCCTTTATACCACATCTAGATGTATTCAGTATTTTAACTGTGCCCTCGTCTAACTCGCCTTTTATAACAAATATTATTAATAAGAATCTTTCATTTTGTATATATTGCGATATACTCACACATTATTATATTGTTACAGAACTACATTACATAGTAATGATTTTTATAATATGCAATGATAATACATTATGCATTACCGGTTACATTAAGACCTCCCATAATTTGTAATTCTCGTACAGCGTCCTTGAACTCATCTGTTCCGTCAGGTGCATTTTGGAAAAATACCTCTTCATTATTGCCTTGTGGGAGATAACCAAATTGTGACAGATATTTCTGTAAACGTGTGCAGTTACCATCAATATGATTATACTTTTTTTTTTTTTAATTAATCCGTGTGTGTAATTATAATTATTGTGATAACTGCTCAAAGGAAAATATTTTTTAGGTGTATGTAGGTTTTCACCCAGCCTTTATAAATTTCGGCTCTCTAGAATATAAAGTAAACAATGTCAATATTAGCATTTTTCATACCACCGCATCTGTCTTGGTTTGGTCAATCGCTGCAGATTCGTCACAAATTATGTGAAAGATAACAACAATAACAAGCCATTTCATCCAAGGAGAAATTACTGACACCATAATATTTAAATGAAACTGGACTTAGAGGTTGTTTCGAAATAACTGAATAAACGACACAGTTGTACTAACATGAGTTACAACGTAAGTTGCACGTATATGCGTGCATACATCGTTACCGTATGGACAAGTAGAATTATTCATGACTTGTGTTTTATTCGCATTTGGGCTGTGACGAAGCAAACACGCAATACAGTGTAATACATATAATATCAATAGATACTTATGAATATCTTTATTGGCTTTTTTATTTCAAAATACAGCCGGATGTCCATTAAAGTTAATATTTTTTTCAAGTCAATGTCAACAACTAGGTTATAGTACAATAATTGTTTTCAGTGATTTAACTACTTGTCGCACTTTGCCAAATATTTACATTACACTGTACAAAACTTTATATTTTCAATTTGTAAAACGTATTTAGCAAATATTTTATTTTATAATAAACGAAAATAATACATGTTTTATTTTTATTTTATTTGTTTTAAGTAAGGCATCGTTTGAAAAAAACAAATTTCGTTAATATTCCTAAAATCTATTGTAAATATTTGTCTAATTTTTTGATACATATCTTAGGATGATCCATAATATAAATAACAAATATATTTTTAAGTTCAAAATTCTGAGGAACGTTAAATGTAGAGAAAAAAAGTTGTCTTAGAATTATAGATTTCCGATTTTTAAAAAACCCTTTTAAACCAAAATGGCGGCTCTTTGAACAAAAAACCCTGTTTTTCCTCGTTTTGTGTTGCTTTAACGTTA
>JAPYZR010005367.1:0-17059 GCA_030522945.1 Trichopria nigra
TTTTTACTGCGATGTTCGGAATCTTTGGCAAAAACCCGGTAAAGAAAACGCCCGGAGGGCGGCAAAAATTCGCGAAAAACCCGCTGCACATGCGCAGAAACTGCGTGGATTTCTCGGGCGGCGATTGGCGACTTTCCACTTACTTTACCGGCACGTAAAGCCCATGAATTTGCGCAGGTGTGACAAAAAATCCTTTTCCTAACTCCGTGCGCAAAATTCGATTTTGCGCACTCATTTGCGTGCGCAAAATCGAATTTATTTTGCGCTCTCGTTAGGAAAAGTAGTATACGCAACATGTGCGCATATAGGTGATTGCCGCCACTCGACTTCGTCTCGTGCGGGAATCACCTATTTTGCGCACTTGTTGCGTAATGTACTATTTCTCTATATGTTCTATTTTCGCGCACTCATGCGGTACATGTAAATATTACCTTCGACAACTTTCGTAAAAACAAAATCGTCCATCAGAGACCTCTAACAACAACATTAGCACTCCAACGCTCGAAAAAGAAACGGAAATTTCTAAAAGTATATTACATTATATATATACATATATTACCTTTGGATTTTTACTATTTCCAATTTTAAAGAGTCTTGACATTCGCACGAATTAAACTACTTTAAAATGTTTCATGGTAAAAATGTCCTATGCAGAAGTTCCTACATTTAACAGAGGACAATTAAAATTGAATCTGCTTTTCCACAATCGTCATTATTTGCCATGTATATTTTCTTAACAATACACGACTATGTTCACTTTTCCAACCTTTTCTGTTACTCATCAACAGATTTCTGTTATTACTACCTAAAGATTTTCGGTGATATGCAATATCCCATAATTGCTTTCGCGCATTTATATATCAAATAATCGAATCAATCACTCGTGTACCATATATATATTCACATGGAGACGAAATGAAAACTTTGAAAGTGGGATGTTGATATCTGCAAATTCACACCTTTATGTCGTTACATATTAAGATATGAGAATATTATTACGATCTCGGCTCGTGGGAGTTCCTCCATTATTGTCTTTACGAGGCGCCTTCCCTCGGCGCCAGTCTCGGCATTACCATGCGACAGTTGCAAACTTACGAGATCGCTAATCCAGCTTGATGACAAGGCAAAAGTACATATTGCATTAGTGACAACCGTAGTAAATCTTCATTGCATAAGCCGGCCGGAGTTTATATATAGAAACAATTCCCTCCCCCCAGCTAAATCGCCACTTCAGATATGGTTGGAGTGGCTGCGCACTTTGCTCCCTCTGACGAAACGTCACTTTATAATGATTTTCTAAATTCCCAATCCTAGAAATGATAAAATGTTTAACCGAGGAAAGCTCAAGTTATTTCCATTTTCATACTTTAATTTATTATTTTTTTGTCGCTTTCACTTTGAATGCTTTCAGTCGATTTTGTTTAAAATAATTCTTCACCCCTAACGAATCATGAAATGCATTAGGAATTGAGAAAAATCCTCTTGTGGTCTTTTCAAAGAATTATTTATCGGACTAATTTTGTATAAATGCAAATAAATTAATCCACACATATTTCAACATAACCGATGGAAATATAATTGTCTCTGAGAAGGCGCATCGATTGAATCGATACTGCATGATATTGTCTGCAGAGAGCCGAAGCTTTTATTGGATTAATGACGTATTAAATTATGTTTCAATAGTAAGCCAATTTCGACATGTTTGAGTAAATTTAATTTCATTATAATGAATTGTCCCGTTTTTAACGGATGTTAATTTTTTCCGTGCGAATTTTTATAAATCAATTTTAAAAATGTTAAAAATGTATAAAGTACACGTGTACATAATTGCACCCCGAAATATTCGATAACCGAAAATATTCGGCCTGCCAATATATTTTTGACGAAAATTACCTGAGGTTTCACATGTCTGACAAAATGATCCACGGACAGCTTACGTTAGGTACAAGACAGCCACGTATTAAAATGATGGAAAAATTAAATTACATAATTTTCGACTGTTGGTTGCTGGGTAAAACGATAAAGAGAGCATTCAGGCAATATATATATATATATGCATCTATGAAAAATGCGCGATATATTCCAAGTATATAAATAAACCTGATAACCATCGGCTTCTAGGGTTAAGCATACAATTACAATATCAATCAATTATGGGTCGTTCAAGGGGATATGTAAAATTACAGCTCGGAATCAGGATCTCATTCGACAAATGGCATTATTCAATTAGGGCACTTTCCGATGGGAGGCATTACGCGTATCGATAATATAGCGGGACACGCACGCATCGCGATCATATTAACGGATATTCTCCTCTGCCGCCCGCAGGAGTAACTCCCGGGTCTTTTACCTTTATACACGAGCCGCGTCGACGTTATACCTTCGGCCAGTTTATGAAGATAAACAACAAAAAAAAAACAAAAAAAAAAAAAAAACGAGAAGCAAAGAAGAAAAGAGACTCATCTGTAATCTGCCTTCGTTCCCGGCACACGCGAGGTAACTGGGTCGCGATAATACGCAGGGCGCGAAATGCCTTCTCACGAAAGCACCACTCGTGTAAGAAAGAGAAACCGACGGCTTTGCTAAATACGATCGAACCACTCGCCACGTCCCAGCAGTGATGCTCTTCAATACGATCGGCAGATTTATCTTCTTGCTGACGCAGCGACCATCACAATTGTTGTGATGGACCATTAAAGCTGATAAGCTTACAAAAATGAAATACCGTCTGGCGAAATATTAGCATTTGAAATTCGTTGATAGTTCTTGGTCTCCAACATTGCCTATTATTTTAATTTTAAACTGCGATGAATTCTTTAAAGTACCCAAACAGTACAAGCGCGTCTAATGTATATCCAGTTGTCACTGACGATAACGGCCATCAGAAGTCCATTTTGTACGTACGATGGACGTACAATACACGTACAATGGACATACAATGGATGTACAATGGACATACGCATTAACAGGTTTTCTAATGGACAAAATAGGACTTATATTGAACATACAGACCGGTTACAATGCGGACATACCAATGTCCCTCCAAATATCATGAGAAGGGAAATACAAAGAGATTTTACTTTTTAGCAGTAATCTTTTGAATTCGATTATAATCGTATAGCGATCCTCAGAAATCCTACAAATGCAAATCACTAAACTGAACAATGAGCAACGAAAGAGTAATCGAAACACAATTTTTTAAATGTTTCATTTGAGAAATTTAAGAATGATATTGCACCTTTAAAGTAGAATTGGGATGAATAACCATTTCCAATTTTCGTCCATTCGTCCATTAACGAAAATTTTATGGACTCTTGATGCCCAGGTATTGACGGATATTGGACGACTAGACTCACACGTACATTAGATGAATAATCGACGTCCATTACAAAATCTATTTACGTTTACGTCCATTGTACATCATCTGCATCTTGGTTGTACATCAACCGTCCGTCATTATACCCTAACAGCACCGGACCTTACGACAAGATTACAGCAACCTTGCAAAGGTGCAACAACCTTATATGGATCTTACTTTAACCTTACTCGAGTTTATGTGTGCTGTTTATACATATTTATCAATATTTGCAAAGCAACAGTACTAAATAATGTAATATATGAAATTGTCGATAATTTAAATTTCGATATTCAAACTTTAATTTGATATCACACTCAAATAATTTTAGATTTAAAAAGATAATTAGGAAAAACGTAAAATTGACGAATTGCATTTTTAACATTACAGTATATTATATAAAAGACCTTAGAAATGGCCGATAATCTCCTTTAGGAATTACAGACATTGTGCATTTTCCCCTCACAAAAAAAAAAAACGAATATAGACTATTTTGACCCACTTAGTGTATCGTGTCCTTTAATTTCAGCTCATTAGCTTAATTCCATTGTCATTTGTAGAGTATACTAAACGACTGCATTCTTTCAATTTTGCATTTAAGCAATAAATAATTTGGTACTTGGAACGAAATGTAATTTAAAGAGGACATTCATGATGAACAATTATTCCCCAATAAAACCGTAATAAGTCTCGATCACAAATAATTCGAGAGTTGCAAGATATTTTGTAGTTTTTAATAGTGAAAATTGTCACAAATGTAAAATTTTGTGTATTTTTTTTTACCCCCATACTTAATACGTTTTTTCTGCGAATGAGAGTGTTGCGTAATATTCTATTTTAACGCAGTGTGCGTAAAATGCTTCATTATGCAACATTATGCATAAAATTCGATATCAAAAAATAACTATATTATCTTATTTTCCTGATGATATTTTTATGCCTAAAATTACGATAATTCAATTATTTCTAAAATTTTAATTCCCCGCTCGGTGCGTAAAATCACCCTAGTTGCATAAAATACTATTCACGAACAACGTGTAGGGAGAGCCGTTTCGTGCGCGTTTTTCCAGCATTGACAAAAGTCAAACTTCATTCCTCTTGAGGTTCCTGTAACCTCACTCCGGTCTCAAGTCGAGTCAATAATAACTATCTCACCCTTTCCACGTTTCCTGTATTATAACTAACATAGATTATTCGAAACGGACTTTCGATCAATCGAGACTATTTCTTACGCACCGCGAGATGAGATTATTATTACGCATGGACGACAAATAATCATTCGTCACCGCAAAGTGTAATTTTCCGCCTAAAGAGATTTAGGCGGGGGGGGGGGGGGGGGGGGGGGGGGGCTGGGGTCTGGGGGTGGGGGGGCGGCCCGCCGACCCGCCCCGCCGAAAAACGAGAGCGCAACTCCCGCGCTCCAGTACGTCGCCCGGACGCTTCGGCATAAAACAAAGCAAAAATGCCGGCGGAGTTAAAAGGAGGAAAACAAAATGTCGTTTTCATCGCTGCTCGCTTTACGCGTGAACAGAGCGAAAGCCAGTAGAGTAGAGAGCTAGCCGAGTCCCAAAGTTAGATACGGTCGAACAGCCATAAATCCCGGCGAGAGTGGACGCAAGAGCAAGAGCCAAGCAACGAACGATCGGGAGCACTTAGCGAAATAAATAACGCGGTACGACCTCTTTGTCGTCGATTGTCGAACTTCCGCCGTGAAGTAGTTATAGGAGCCAGTGGGTGTATGGTCCTGGGAGTTAAATTCCTGCAACGTTTTGTCAACCGGCTACTACTACTGCTGCTTGCCGAGTCGCGTGAAATATCTTACGAGCAGATAGTTTCGGGGTCTCTATGATTCCCGCAGTGTTTTATTGTATACTCGCTTGAGAATATGGTTGTATATTCGCGACTGACCGAGAAAACAAGACGGTTACTTTTTATCGGCAAAATGAAAACAATTATCTTATGACCTCTTTTGACGAACGATTCGCAATCTTATTGTGCATCCTGCGCCCTTGACGTGGCAGAACTTCAACTTCATGAATTACAACAGATTTTTTTATCCAGCAATTTTAGTCGTGATTGTTGGTATCGACACTACTTGATGATAATACTTGGTAACAATATGAATAAGATTCCCTGTCTAGTCCCGAGTGTCCCATTCCTAGGTAATGTCGTGCGCCATTCATGATGGACATTGACTTCTCAATGTTCCAAAGTTTCGTAAACGTTGCATTTTTGCTTCTTCATGGCTAACCTGATGACTTTTGGAAAATAGCCCACTTGTATAGTCTAGATGGGCCAATGAGGTGTTGACCAGTCGAATGTTGGCCAATCATTTTAATGCATCTTGTTAAAACGTGTCATTGGTTCCGTTCCCTTCCGATCCATATACGTCTATGCAATATTTCACATTGTTCGGCAGATAATATCGGATTAAAACAAAATCCACTGGATTGTTCAGTGAACATGTAGCACTATTCGTAAAAAGTAATATTTATCAAAGTGCAATGCTAGTGTACAAACATTTGAGGATTTTTTTTGATTATGGCTTCTCTTCTCAATGTACGACCAATTAGGATTCATGGACGAATGTATGAAAATTGGACGTATCATGGTTATTCAATGAACGTCCGGTGCTAATTGGGTATGGCCATTTTTGGCAATGCGAATTCCAACGATAAATCGCGACATTGGATGAAATTCTGAATAAGATCATGTGCTGCGAAGGTCCAATTGGGATGACTCGTCTGTTTTCTTGCAACACCTGCAGCTCAGGTTTCACCACGAAAAAAAATGCTTAGTTGGTCATAACCAGGCAGTTGGTTAACTTCTACTACTTAGTAGTAGGCATAACCACTTTTCTGGTTAGGATCAACCAAGCATTTTCGTGCAGTTTACTGAGTCCCAACTAGTCGACACAAACCCTTAAATGTCCCATTTCTCCTGAAAAATTCTTTAAACAAAATTTTAAAAAAGATTTGCAGATAAACATTTAAAGTCAAGAAAAGTAGCACATGCGCAACGTACGATAGCTCGGCGCTATCGAGAGCCGAAGTTTTTCATCCGTTGTTTTTTGTTTTTCAGCAGGCCGTATACGTTAATGCGCGTGCTGCACGCGCCCATTTGGAAGCCGCAAGTAATGGGTCACAAACTTGCTCAGCAGTGGCGCTGTATTTTATGCGCTAAGCGCCATGCCGCAACGGCCCAGTGGCTCGTCCGTGGTCCCGCGTGAAGCATTGACCAATTTGTTATTCGCCTATGAAAAACTATACTTCCTAAAAGCGTCGGAAATCGTCGGACCTCCTCCGACCTCCCTTCTGCTGCCTGGTAAAAAACACGTTCTGATTCACGAGGACGTCGCGCGGAAATTAACGTAAGCAGATGAAATGAATCGAACCACGCATATATATACGTATATATATATGCAGACGCGCGCGTCGAGCGTGGGGCCGCCGGATAGAGAAAAACGTTCGGAAGTTGGATGTTTTTCTAACCGTTTGTGAATACGATAAGATCTCGGCAAAGTGACTTTAAGAAGCGGCAACTTTGGTAACTCGTCGGGCATTCGCGCGGATAGGTTGATAAGATTTTCATATCCGACAAGTTTTAAGAGAAGCGTTCGGGAAAAAGTTGGCCGAACTACGCTGATGGATCTTGAACGAGCCATCTTCAGGGGTTGGCTGGAGGTGGAGATATTTCTGCAGTTAGTTTAGTTAGCTTAAGCGCGCATACTTGAAGTTAAGACCGAGTTCCGGTTAGTGTTGACCAATCGGAAATATAAATCGTATCCTGCATTTACTCGGCAGCAGTATTCGCTATTCGATGACAAAGTTTTACTAGTTCAACACACACCCACACACTTGCAATACCCACCCGCGGTTATATATATATACGTGGTTTTAGGTTTCGAAGAATTGATTTTTCCAAAATTGCAGTCTTCGATAATGCAGCAGATTGGGAGGATTTTTAAAGTTTGAGCTCAGCAGTTATTCGCCATGATGATTGAATACCCTTCCGGCCATAACAAATATCAAATCCGTATAGCAAACCTCGATACAATACGAGCATCGTAGTAATTTGTTTCTGAGCGTAATTCGTGAATGGCGATTGGCTGCCGTAAAATTTGAACGCTAGTTTAAGAGACATGATAAAACTGCCAAAGATTCGACATGTTAATCCGTAATTTGATAGATGGTCCTCTTCTTTGGAATCGAGCCGCAAAAAGGAGAAAGGGCAATTACTGCAATTGCACGGTCTTAATAATATTACGTACATATTACGTCCTAACGACCCGACTTGGAGTATCTTCCAATTAGTGAAACGATTTTCTCTCGCGGCTTAATGCTCGTCCTCGGCGTATACACCCGATTTTACAGCATGAGAAATGACTCGGCCATTTCAGGTACCTGCAGCCATCGCGCCGACTCATTATCCTTTTCGCATTGACAATTTGTTACTCGCGCATAACGCGTTTTAATGGCGCTTTACGGGTCAAAGATCAATTTTCTATTTTACACCGCACCTCGCGTGCTATTGACGCTTAATCGGATAGTGTGTATATACATGTGCAATGCGCGTGTGTGTAGGGGGCGAAACGGTATCGCGCGAGGCGGTAGCCAATAAACACCGGCGAAACACAACGCGCGTGGAGCGTAAAAACGCGTATATGCGCGCCGCGCGAAATAATGTGACTCGGTCATAATTTTTCCGCACATTTCCCATTCACATCGAATTAATGTGTATCGCCGGTATTACGGTGATACATCAAATCCACCGAAAATTCATGGCGTTGATATATCATCGCGCCGCCACGGCTCGCTCTCGCGCGAACACCGGCGCGGCGCGGCGTCGACCAAAATATTTCACGAAATCGTTCAAACGTTTTTATTGAAATCGCGCGCGGCCCTCCGCACTGTATGAACGATTTAATTAAAAATGCAAAGTACTCGCATATATATCGACGGATAACTGCCGTAGCTTTCGCATTTTTCGTATGGGGAAAAATGGATTTTTACAAGCGATGAAGAATTTTCATCCTTGATTGAACCGTTGCGTTGATGACAAGGTTTTCAAAAGTTACGAAATCGTTCGTCCACTTGGCTGGCCATGTCGTTCGTTTACAGTCATCGATAATTAACGATATTGTTATCGATTTTTATTGATTTTTGTTTTCAGGGGACACTTGACAACATTCGAGTTCGATGGAAAATGGAACCGCTTGCGACCGGATGACTCGCGAGGTATATATTGTAGGTTATTTTCGAAAAATAATATTTCAGTTTTCGTTTTTAGCTCATTTGTGATACATGCTAACTTGTTATTTCTAGATATTTTGCTGCAGTGTTTACTACCAATGGCAGTTTGCAGCGCTTCGTACATTACGCTACATATTGCCTTTTTAATTTGCTACAAAGTGCAGTTCCCAGCGATGCTTATTTATTATTGCTATATATTTGCCGCAGTGTTTACTACTGCAGGCAGCTTGCAGCATTTCGTACATAATGCTACAAATTGCCTTTTTAATTTGCTACAAAGTGCAGTTAGCAACACTGCGATTGATGCTCATTTGTTATTGCTACATATTTGCTACAGTGCCTACTACCACAGGCAGTTTGCAGCGCTTCGTACATCATTATTTAGCAACCGCAGAAAAAACGACCGGAATGTGTTACTTGGGTATATTCCTCGAATCATGTTTGCCAAAGTAATATCCCTCCGTTTGGGACTTAATTAATGGGTTAAAGACTTTCACTACATAATCAGGCAGGAGTAACATGCATTCTTGCATTTTCGTCATTGTTTAGATTTCAGCGGTCTATACAGAGCCAGAGATCGTCGGCGGTAGTGCGTGAGGCTACCGTAGCCGTCTATGCATATGCATGTGGAGGTGCAGCTATACACTGCGTACGTAATGCTTATTCCCCTGGCGCTGCAGATTGACGCGAATGAAGGGAGCGAGAGAGGGTGTGGAGGCATGTGAGGCGGCCGATAGGGTTATAGCATATAGGGCTGCGACGGTGCAGTAGGAACGATGGGCGCCGGCGCTCGTATCAGGACTACGCTCGGCCGGGCGATGTAGATGCACGATGAGTACATCCGAGAGTATATATGGGTACAATTTGAGCATTAGGTGGCCAGATACTCGATTCACGTTCAAGTAGGGAATAATAGACAGAGATAACCGTAGCGACAAAGGTAATCGCATTAATTCCCGCGCGCTCTTTCAACCTACTCCACAGTCGTTTGCACAATAGCGGGGACTCATCGCATTATACGCGCACTCGTTACCTGCCACTGAATACAGCTAATCTTGTTAACTCGCGAATTGAAACTCTGGTGGAACGATGTCATTAAAAGCGCAGCGACATAAATGTTAAAGTGCCGAATAACTTCGTAATTAGCGACAGTTGGCATTTAGTGACGAATTTAAATGCGGCAGCTCGTTTGTGTATAGCCGGTTTTGTTCCCCGTGTCCTCCTTCGTAAACAAACGGCGAACAAGTTTGAAACTCGGTATAATTTTGCTTCGTCGCTGCCGTCACCGTCGTCGTCCTCCTCCCTCATCCTCATCCTCCTTGCCGCCGCCGCCACCGCCGCCGTCGTCGTCGTCGTCCTCGTCGTCGTCGAGTACGTAAATTGTATTTAAATACCGTACTTATAAGTCGCCGTTTCCTTACGACTCCCTCTGGCCGTCGTTGTCACTGCGCTCGCTCGCCGCCGGATCGGAATCGCGGAATAGCCAGCGAATGGTAATCGTATCGAGTGCCTGGAATTAAACTTTGCACTCGAAGAGTTCTTGAGAAAAGGGAGCAATGGAAAAGAAAATTATTCACTCGCGATTCACATCTGTTTACTGTTCCGTCCCGGCACCCCGAGCTACCGACTAGTCGTTTCATTGGCTACTCGTAGCGTATAGTCAGCCTGATAAATATGCAGCGGCGCAAAATAAAGCGATGTGCAGATACTTCTACTTGCTTCGCCATTTCCAGCCGGAACGAGGACTCTTACCGAATACATGTTCATCCGATTCTGGGACAACTTATTACGTTACTGTATCGAGCCTTGCTAAACTGGACTCTTTGGCCAGGCCCAGTATCCGACGATGTTCCAGTGCGAATTCCGCTGCTAAAGTCCAATCGATGACGGAGGTCTTCTTATGATTCTGATCCTTCAAGTTATGATCGCAGTGCTATTTTAAGCCTGTTTTTGGATGGTTATATTTACACTTGGCAAGTTCCATTGAAAACTCATCGTATGCACTTGCCAATTGGCGTCTATCGTGCTGCAAATATTTTACTGCAGGGAATTTGTACATTACATCAGTATGAGATTCCTCCCATCATCATCATCAGATTATGTCATCGATAACGACACTCGATTGTGCAGCAGCAGAAATCTACATGGATTTCTGACGTGAGATAAAAAGTAAAGGATGACCGCACCGCGCATAAACGTATCGAAGCATGAAACATCCTACCTACAACAATCATTTTATCGTTAAAAGAGATGATTAAAAGGAGAAGCACTTCAGAGTAGTATAGACCGTCCGTGTTTGTGTATGGAAATAAGACAAGAAAGGCGTGTACTTGCGTAGAACAATAACATATTTACAAGGGAGAAACTTCATCTCTCCGCAATCCCTCCGTACACGATGCATTTCAAAGTAAACATAATGCACCTGATGGGTAGAACAAGTTCAAAACTATAAACTGTAAGGCATAATAATATTAAAACAAGAAAAAAAAAAGAAAAACATGTTTTCGTGATTTTGAGAAGGCGCATAAGCTACCTTCAAAAAAGGACTGAGAGCTTATACCACTATAGATGCTGGCTGGGTTTGAAGAGTTTTTCGGTGCGCTTTATCCTGAGGGCTGAAAGGGGTTTTGTTCGCTATGACTTATTTACCTTACGTGTGTGTGTGTATGCATAATGTAGATATGTAACAACGCACGAGGAAAAGGCATACGATAATGATTAAAATGAATAAAAAAAAACATGCCTGATTTCGTAATCATGAATAAGTGCAATTGGTAATAATTGATTAGTTGAAAAGGAAAAGCATAACTGAAAAACATGATTACCAAGAAACTGCAAAATCATCGAAAAGCAATCTTGACTCGGGACGTTGATAGAACAAAAAATCACTGCCATCTTTCGATATTGCTAAAAGAAGAATAACAGGCTGTTCGTTTCCAATTGATTTTCACTGGCGTTTAATCGTTTCTTCAATTCTTCGCTAGAAATTTATTTCAAACTATTTGGACAATAATAAATGCAATAAACCCGTTTATTGGGAATAGAAATAAGTAGGTAATTTGATAATGACAAAAAAGATGTCGAAAACAATCGCATTTTAGAATTCCACCAAGTTTCAACGAGTCGGTCTATATACAATACGCAAATAGCAATTTACAATTTGCCGTGAAGTTAGCTAAACCCGACTACTTATTCTGAAAGCCGATTTAAATACTCGAGACTTGACAATATTTTCTTCTTCCTCGGCCGAACTTTTGTCTTTCAATTTACGAGTTTTCTTTAAACAACTTTGAAACGCCCTCGTGCCGCAATGTTCGATCCGTAAGCGTATCAGAGGGCGGTTCCTGAAATTGCAACTAAGATGAAATTAAGGCTTGCAAATTCCTCATTTGGTGAATTGTATATAAAACATTAACGATTAACGATTCCAAATATACCGTCATCATCCTATAACCACAACGTATTTCTAGATTCATCTATATAGTCGTACTCGCATTGTCAACGCCGTGAATCTTAAGATATTTATAAGCAACAACATCGTAATTATTCATTATATATATATCGTTACGAATAAAAACAGTACAAATTACTATATACACATATACAGGGTGTCACACAGAAGTACGGGAATATTTCCGTAGGTAATGTCTTTAAAAAAGATCATCAAGGTCATTGTTAAAGTAGTTGTAAACGCGGAATCTACTGGCAACCTCAAAGTTGACCTTGACAATGGCCATAAAGAATATTCGAAGGTCCACTTCATTTTTTTTTTTAATAGAAACCCCCTTTATTTTTGCGACATCAACAATCAAAAGAGCGAAACATTTCACGTTTAAATACGTCCTACGTCGTAGGTCGGACATGAACTCAAAGGTCACTGTAAGATCAGCGTAATGTCATTCAAATTATTATTGGTATCTCTGATTAGAAATGTTTTTGTTTACATCTCAAACGTAATCGATAAAGACAGATATTCGATGCATTTTCGGTCAACTTCACAACGACACAAACCAATGTTTCGATGCAAACACCGTTAATCAATAATATAATAAATGAAAAATAAATAATAAAATAAAAGAAAAACCGCGTCTTGAACAAACAATATTATAATATATATGTGTGAAATTCGATAAATCAAAACATATCCACCCGCATACGAATTGAATTTGGATGTAATTATTAACGTAGGATTTCGTGGTTGTTTGCTGACGCGAGTGATTCGAATGTATGTCGGCAATTGAATTGAAGCAGATCCCAAAGTAGTGATACGTTAATTAAGTCAAGAGCCATGACAAGAATGGTTGACATGTCTTACGCCTGGTAATATTGAAATTTGGCACCCTGCCAGCGCTCGTACGAACTGCAGACTCGAATTATATTCCTATTGAGCCATTGCCCAACTACTAACCATTCATGTCGACCTCGAGATCGTCATCGCTTTTTCTATCGATATTAGAGCAAAATGAAATTCTATATACATAGAGATATAACGTCAACTTTTTAAAATGATCAAGAATCAATCTGCTTTTATCTCGATCGAATTAAATCAATTTCTAATATTACATCCTTAACCAAATTCATATCACGTTCAAATTGAACCAAGAAGTCGTTAAACGTCTTTTTAGGAAGTCGAAAATTCGTCAAACTTTGGTCCCAAATAAGAAATACGAAAAAAGATTTTATTTCCGAAAATTGATCAAATTTTAATTGACTCATTTTTCGGGTCAAAACTTGAATTCGTCGATTTTTACGGTCATATAGAGTTCTCTTTGTAAAAATATAAATATGATAATACAACAACAAACATATAAATATAATTTTAAATGGATAGTATTATAAGTAAATTAAGTCGTATACTTTCTTAATTTCTTAGGGTAAAAATTGAGCCACACTTTCATCGACAGTACTTTCAGCACTTTTCATTCACTCTTAATGAAATGAGAGTATTATATGTAGAGAGTGGAAAGATCCATTGTTCTAATACAAGATTTGCCCCACTCTCACTCCAAGAAATTTAAATAGTAAAGGTGCGGTATACGGTAGAAATAAAAATATGTTGATATTCCAATAAATGTCAAAACCTCCGAAAATTCTCAACTTTTTATCAACGTTACCAATAACATAGTCTCTTAATTCATTGGAATGAAATCTTACTCTTTTGTCAGTGAAAACCGAGCAACTCGCCTCTACTTTGATGTGAGAAACTCACTCGTTTATATCGGGTTTCCCACTCCACATGTGGAGTTGCTCGGCTTTCACTGACAGAAAAGTAAGATCACACTCCAAGGAATTTAATGAGTAGTAATATAAAACATCTCCTACCAGGTTTACCTTTTAATACAATAAAAATGTTCAATTAATTGAAATTAATTACAAAAATGTTCCATCGGCATTTTAAACAGTCCTTGTATCTTTTGCCAAAGTTTAATTCAATTATTTTCAATATTTAATAATAGTTAATTTTTTTCTTTGTTTCATTTCAACTCCATTATTATTAACTATGATTGTAGAGGCAATGCCTTGCCCAATTGTTAGCGAGCACTTGATTAAGTCACTCGGACAAAAGTCATTTACTTGAAAACATTTCATCTCACAAAGCCCCCTCGGCAGTAATCACCTTATTAAGGGAATATCTTAATTATTGCTCGCTAACGAACATTCGTTTATCGTTTGGTTTATGCTCGATAAGAGTCGACCGTAATCAGCTCTCGTCTTTTATGCTCGCGTGCCTTCTAACCACCTGCTCCGCGATCGCGGGCAAGTATATCCACCGGTCGCAGTCTCGTTTGTATGTAATTTTGCGTTCAATTTAAACTTTAGTTGTTACCCTGACTAGGCAGTGATTTATGGCCTTATTTTAAGCCGATCCGTTCGAGCCTGGAAAAAAAGAATCAATCTCGAATGAACCTGTTGGCAAATTGCGAGTGGCTCTTGAAATGCCTAGAATTTTCATTAGCGGAAGTCTGGAGATAATTAGTCATAATTTATCGTCCACTCCCATAACCGGAACGAAGTCGTAAAATTGTCGTAATTTGGAATGACCGCGAGATCGTGTGACGTCTCGATGTACAATTTACAAATATACTGGGTAACGAGTGTCGTTAAATTAGCGACGATATGTGTACTGTAAAATCGGGGGGTTGGTAACATTCAAGATTTCTATCTCGAGGAATAAACACAGTCGACTGTTTGGTATATAGCGAACGTGCGATTAAACGTCAGGCAAAACCAAACATTGTATAAAATAAGAGGAAATAATCGCATCTATAGTTCGCCATCGTGCGTACGGCGAACGTTACCGCAGTTCGGTATCATATGTTTAATCAGTAGTACGCATACCGAACAATTTTACAAAAAGTTGCAGATCATTGAATTTTACGATATCGCCGAGTCACCGCAGCAAACACAATCAAACTGTCTAGCACATGTCGGTGCCCAGACGCGGCAGCCTCGTTCGCGTCCATTAATCATTCGCGTATATACGCTTATAAGAAGGCAATGTTGAATGAAGGATTGCTGTATCTCGTCGATCGCCCGATTCTCGGCGGTGTCAGGAGTGACGCCAAGAAGCCGCACAACGGCCGAAGTATGTTTCAAACAAGTGTTTAGCATCCGGTATCCAGGCTATTGCTCGATTTTTCTAGTGTCCCCGTGTAACAGGATGTGGACTGGCGAACGAAAGCGCCGATAACAGAACTTACTGTGCGTCGCTATTTATTAGCTATTGAATTTCAGGTTATGCATTTCGTGCACTAAGTCATAGCGAGTTCCGGTTTATAAAGGCGAAATGAATCTTTGCAATCACGCGGTTCGGTTATCGCGAAGCTACCGTTACCACAATCTGTGACTTGATATTTATCACTTATTTGTGATTCAACTTTCATATATATGTGTCTTAAAGAAGGTCGCCTCGGGAAAAAATGCAATTTCAAAAGTAGCGTTTATATACGACAAATTCCGTTCAATTTCATAAAAAAAATTATTATACTATTAAATTTAAGAAACAACAAATGTATTAACAGGAAATTCGCATCAATGTCCTTTTATTAATATTTTTGTAGGACAACATGCGATAAAAAGAAGAAAGAATACGTAAAAGGTGTCCAAATAATGCACAATATAATTTATCGCTCAATTTCAGGAGAAAATACCCAATATCGAAATTTCATCCGATTGTTTGTTTGATTATAGCAATTTATTTTAAGTTAACCCTTGCGATCTATTTAAATGCTTTGCTATGAGCGGTCATAATCGAATATTTGGAATGCCGTTGATTTAATCGTTAATTTATCTTTTTCTAAAGAAATGTTTGGATCATTAAAGAAAAAAAAAAAAAAAAAAACATAAATAATATTTCCTTTTTTACGTGTATCACGACGAATTGACAAGGCACAATAGTCCAAAATGAGCATAAAACTTCATGCAGTATAAAAAAAACAACTAAAACGTAGAAAAATGTGCTATAAAAATAATTTTTTTGAATCATTTTCTTAATTGACTGAACGTAGGGACAGTCAGTAATAAACCGCACGAATAATTAGACAAAAAGTGAGTTTATTAACCCGTTAATTTCGAAATTTTATCAATTTTCAATGAATTCTCATTCAGTTTTTCTTTCGCATTAACTCTACCAAAAATAATTTTCAACACGCATACTATCCCCGTTGTAAAATTGATATATACGATCGATATTACAGACACTCTTTACCGGATTTTTTCAATATTTTGGTGTCATGTTGAACAAATTTTTAATTGAATTTTTTGAAAATTAAACATATTCTTTACAAATTATAGTCTATTCTTTGATACATTCCAAGCATTTTTTGGTCTCTGAAAATTTTTTCAATAGTTGATAGTTTTCAAAAACACCTTCCTATGTAGAAAATGATGTCTATAATATTTTATCATAAAAAATGTTGGATCTCAAATTTTTTCAGGCCAAAAAATCTCATTTTTACAAAAAAATTGCTTATTCCATTTCAATCCTTCATTTTAGCCAAATTCCGAGACCACATTCTGAAAGATTTTACGTCGGTTATTTTTGTTGGTTCGATAATACAAAAGTTAAATGAAAATGGACATTTTAAGAAATATCTCATTCATGTGAAGTTCCAACTTCATAAGTTTTGCAAAGATGTAGTACTTACCATTTCCAGGT
Organism: Trichopria nigra; assembly: GCA_030522945.1. NCBI lineage: Eukaryota > Metazoa > Arthropoda > Insecta > Hymenoptera > Diapriidae > Trichopria > Trichopria nigra. The sequence goes on from JAPYZR010005367.1 coordinate 16,766, forward strand.
TTATCAAGAATGTTCCCTAGACAAGTGCAAAGTTTACAACTTACCTGTAACAAAGAAAATACGTACTCGTTAAAATACAATTCCGAAAACACTATATTTTAAATTTATCAAATTAAAAGGTCCTTAAAGCTAGCAAACCAAAGTCAGCAAAACCACTCGAAACTATGTGGAACATTTGTTGCTTTTTTGTTGCTAATTTTGTTGCTCCCGTATTTTTAAAAAAATCGCTAGGGTTTGCTAGCTTAAGATTAAGCCAGCAAACCCCTTGTGTAAAAACATATATAGACACATAAA
>JAPYZR010005369.1:6867-19633 GCA_030522945.1 Trichopria nigra
ATAATAATTGAAATAAGTAGATGTTTTATACCGGGTCTAACGCGAGCCTTCAATTTTTTGTTTTGAAAAAACATTTAACAATCGTAAAACACTCTTGGATATTCGCAATTAGGATTATGCAGATGGTCAGATGATATGCATATGTGTAATGACAGCAATTTATCTAAACAAGAATATACTATTTACAAAAGAATCTTTTCCTCTATTTCTTTTTCCCTAGTCCATATACATGTTAATGTACTTTAAATGGTTGATGGCATATTTTCGTATGTTTAACGTGATTGGCAAGAATCCTTAAACAGACACACAACCGTGACGCTAAGAAATGTTAAATACGGCAAGTTTCGCGGTACCGCGACAAACAGTCCATGTCGAAAAGTCCACACATAAATGTCTACAACAGATTTATTGCATCTATTATTATTATTACATGTGTAAGTTATGCACGATGATTGTTAAATACTCCAATTGATCGTCATCATGTACGAAATCATGATAACGTGAAATAATTGCATCTTCAACGCATAGTACCTTGCTCTTCGCTAATTGCTTCACTTTTTTTCTAGGTTCACTTCCTCTAGTATATATATAGACATAGGTCAGTTTTACTTGTTTCTATACAATTACGATTCAACACCAAGGTTTATCATAATCGATCACGGACAACACATAAACATAAACATAAACATTCATATGAAATCTGAAACGTCAATAGGTTATGAAAAAAATAAATGCATCCAAAACTTTCTTTGTACCTAGAAATTTGTTTCTTGCCGAACTTTTCCGTGAATTCTGGATTTTGATAGGCTCGGGCATTTCGGTGTGGACTTTTTGTCGTATATTCGTTTTTGCAAGTCCTAAAACTATGGTTTCAAAATGAAGTCCATATACTTGTTCCTTTGTTTAAACATATAAGTAGGATCGTGTACAATTCAGCCATTTCAGATCAAAAATGCTTATAAAAATATGACTTCACACTTACGTTTGGTTCAATTTGGACTTCATCTTGACTTCAGATGCCCCGATGTGATTTTCATAAATTTATCTTAATAATACATTAATATTGTTCAATATTGTTGAATACAGTTTTGCATCGCGAATAGAAAAAATTCTGCGTTGGATATGTCTTGTAGAGTTCTTCGGATGCATTTTAAATATATGCTTATTAGGATACTACGTGATTACGGTACTTTTTATTCCATTTTTAATGTTGTACTTTGTAGAAAGCTAACTGGCAATATATTTGTACGTTTATTTTAGTTGTGCTTTTTTATTGCCAAAGTTACATTTACTCATGTTCAGTTCTTTATTTCAGACTTGGGAAAGCCGTGAACCTTTAACTTCGTTTACATATGGTCTTTTATTCACGTCATTTGTCTTCAACATTTTTATATTTTGTTACATCGGCGAAATTCTCACTGAACAGGTAAAAAAAAAAAATTTTTTAATAAAATCATACCAAATGATGATAAATGAGTGTGAAATGCAAAGAAATTAACGGATACACTTACAATCCTCATCGCCTTCAATATTATCTTAATTTATTAAACATAGTTTATTATTGAATATGGATTACAGTTTTCTTTTTATCTTCCGTACACGGAAAAAACGACTTGGTTAAACTAGACAATTTTTATTGTTTGGATATTCCTTAGTTGATACAACAATATACATGAATCTATACTCCTAGAGTTTGAAGGTTTGTTAAATAATTATATCAAATAATTATTGCATCATATCAAATATTATCATTATGTCTTCTAAAATATTTACGTAAATTGATGAAGCAATATATATTATATTCGCTATTCAAGGTTTGGGGATACGAATCTGCAATTTCAAATTTTGAAGATTGGAAAGAGAAAGAGAAAGAAGATGAGAAAGGAGCGTATCGAGCCCTGGGGTAAACATATTGTCTACCCTGGTACAATAAGAAAGGTATATCAAAGTTAGGTAGACCTTCGGAAAGACAACGTCACCCGAAAAAAATTTTATTGACATATTTTCCGACGTATTTTGGGTCGGGTTTGATTATCACCCATAGCTGTGTGGTTAGAGGTTAGGCTAGTATAAGAAAGGGGGGTCTGGGTGGCAGAAACCCCCAGCACGCAAGCACTTCCTAGGTACACGCATTACATTTCAGGAGGATATAGTAAATTGTGCATTTTCAAGACAATGCCTGAAAGTAGGAGGTGCTTGCGTACTGGGGGGCTCTGCCCCCTCTTTTCTACTAGCCTAACCACCAACCAAGTAGGTACAGATAAACCGAGGTCATCGTCAAATAGTCGGGGTCATTTCCTACAACTTTTGTTTCATTCACTTACCTGTACGACGCTTACTTCGCCAACGTATACCTTGAAGAAACCAATTATGGGCGCACTTTCGACGCTCGTTTTCGGACTTTCGTTTGAGATTACGAAAAAAATGCAAAAGACCTTTTTTGCAGATAATTTCATGCTCTACATTTTTTGTTTGAAACATTTTTTCGTCAGATCATTATTTTTCAAAATATATGCAAAAAAGTGAAAAAAATCACGTTTTTTCGCTGTTTTTTCATGATAGCGGCTAAAATATGTCCGACCGCTAATTTCTATTATCATATTCGTAATCAGCGACCCAAAATACGTAAGAAACCATATATAATTTTTTTTTTCCATGTGACATAGTCTTTCCGAAGTTTTACCCAAAGTTAATTATGGCGGAGTGGTTCATGTCGGCGGCGTTCGGGGGCGGAGTTCAAATGTCAAATCCGACAAGAAGATTAGAATTAATTAAAATTAGAATGAACTAAAAAATATAGAATAATTTTTATTGTTTCGTAATTGATATAATGTTGTAACTCGACCTTTGACGTATTTTGTGAACGTTTTGCATTGTAGACATAGGTCAGATTTACTTGCTTCTTATAAGAAGTACCATATAAGAAATACCATTACGGTTCAACCAGCAAGGTTTATCATCATCCCTCACAGGACAACATAACTAACAGGACATAAACATCTAACATATACATCGCATAATACATATATACAACACAATCGGCCCCGTGAACGCCAAAATCGTTGGTCTAGCCGGTCCCGACCAATGAGGAGCGCGTCGCTGCATCGAGCGTGGCCAATCAGGCCATTCGCGGGTTAGATTGTGGAGGCGAGCGCATCGGCTCGCCAGTCTCGATTTGAACGTCATCGGCGGCAGCCCGCGAGTCTCGTTCCGGCTGAACCGAGAAGAGCCGACGGGGAAATTCCCGGCATCGAATGTTTTTGGAGTTTCTATTTGAGACCGACGGGGAAATACCGGTCTTGTGTACGTGCGACCAGCGAGGCGAGTGTCCCTGCGAGGACCAGAACTTTGGATTGACGAGGAGGAAGTTGTAAGTGGCTTCGGTCTGGGGTATTATTTTATAATATAATAAATTATCATTGCATTTTGTATAGTATTTTACGAGAATAATTATTTCCTATGTGTGCCCATCCTTCCGCCGTAAACTAGTGAACGTGAGTGTTTCGCGGTTTCAGACGCGGCAGGAGGAAAGACTGTGAACCCCTCTGGGACAGCTCTGGCTCTCGGTAACGAGTGCGGGTATACGGACTACGGATACCCTGAGCTAGCCGGGCTCGGGACGATTTTTTACGGGTCTGCGAAATCCCGAAGTGACCCGTGCACCTGGCGCGGAGTCGTCGAGACGCTATAAAGTCATTGGTAAGGACGGTGCACGGAGTGCCGCAGACGGTGCGACCAGTAAACGGAAAAAGACGTCATAATGTATTTCGGGATGGTAAACAAACGTTTACAAACGGCGAAGCCGGTGACGAGTTGCTTCGTGATCGCGCGAGTGCGGTGAAGTTGCGCACAAGTCGCTTACGATAATTTATGCAATTCTTTGTACATATAGGGTGTCTTTGTGCATTAGTGCGGTAAAATTTACTTTGCGCACAACTCTCACACTAGTGCGGTAATATTTACTTTGCGCATCGAAATTTAGTGCGCAAAGTCATACTTTGCGCACAGAATTGCATGAAAGATATAAACACTGATGTCGAACTCTATTTTAAAAATTTGAGCCGATGGGTAACTGCGGTTAGCCCTGCTGGCCTCTTAAACTAAACGTTCCCAAGTAGTGAGTTCGAATGCCCGTCGAGCAATGTTTTTCTGAATTTGTATTGAAAAATATTAATTCGGAAAATATAAACATTATTGCTTGATTATACAATCGATTTCGTTCGCGTTTCAGACGACGTAATTCAGAAGCCAACCATGGCGCCAGCGGTTGCTTATGCACTTGAGTGCTGAGGGGTGCACAATCCTCGAGGGCATAATTAACATACTCAGAGAAAACATTGATCAAGTTATGTAAGTTTCACGATTGATCCGAAGATGTTACCAAGGAACGCGCAACTCTGTCGTGGGCCGAAAATCGTCCGACATCGCAATTTTGAAAGTTGCAAGAAACCCGGTACTTATAGAATGGTACCTTGGTGTAGCCATATAGTACATAATTGTAATTAAGTCATGTCCAGCGGCGATAGGAGCGGATGATTTATTAAACGACAATCATTTGTCAGCAGAATCTATTATTGTAACATCTAGATGTGTGTCAGAGTGTGGAGTATGATGCGTGGGTCCAAAAGGTATGGAATATAGAGAATAGTCGGAAATAAAATTCGATAAGTATGAACATTCGAAGGTAGCGCCTAGTAAATTACAATTTAAATCACTTGTTACAAAATATTTTTGAAATACGGACAATATTGCTGATATTTTATAAGAAAATCTGATAAAAGATGACCATTTGGGCGATGATATATATCTAGTTTATACTAGTTATCTAGTTTATACTTCTTGTTGTAATTGATTTGGGTCATAGTGCCCACAGCATAATAAACACAATCAAATCAAATCCCTCTTTCTCTTTATCTCTCCAATCAAACTTTCACTCGGACTTGCAAGCATGACTAGCAAGAATAGCAAACTGGTGTGAAATAACCACTTCCCTAGTAGAAAAGAAGACCAATTTATGGCCATTTTTTCTGTGCTCCGTTACTTTTAACATGGAGACCAGAAAAATTAGGCAGAAACTGGTGTCATTGTCTACTAGTGTTTACCCCGTTCATTTAAAAACAACTAATGTTAGTACTATACGCGACTGAAAACATATAACTAAAAAAAGATAATAAAAATTGTTACAGTGTAAAAAAGTTGGGGAAGCTTCATACGCAGTGGACTGGTATCTGGTACCTGGAAATAAATCACTAGATTTAATTCTCATAATTCTTATTGCTAATTTCCCTGCAAAAATCACTGCTGGCAAAATTGTTGAACTATCCTTTGTTTCTTTTTCTGGGGTAAGTAAAGTATATATTTTCAACATCTGATGGGTTTTTCATTTCAATAACCGTATTATATGATTTTAGGCATTAAAAACATCGGCTGTGTACCTAAATTTACTTCGAAAGGTCACTGCTTGATCGTTGTAGGCATGAGCTACATGCTTGAGCTACATGCTTATTCTACATACCTGGATATAATTAACCGAGGTTAATTTATTTCCTAACGTAATTCAGAAGTCTTTCGAATTAATTATAATATATATTTTTGCACACGTACGCTATCTTAGAATTTACGTTTAATTTTATGATTATTTTCACGAGCAATTCATTTATTGGTTATAGCCGTTAGGAACGGTGAACAATGCGATTCTTATGGTTCGTCAAATTAACCAAATACATCAAATGTTAATCATTCAATATCAGTATGTCAATGTCTACATTTTGATTGAGAATTAAATATTGAACAAGTAAGATAAATATTCTAGTAATTGTACGAATTCCAGAACACTAAAAAAACTGGAGCTTTTTACCAAACTTAGTACCAAATTGTCTTTACGTTATCGTGATTGAAAAAAATAAACATATTAATATTATTAATTAACAATTTCTTCTCATCTGACTCTTTCTTAAGTGAAATATATGAATATAATATTAATATTAATATTTATATTAATATTATGTTGTGATACTAGCGCGCAGAAGTAGTGTTCGATGAGTGAAAAGTTGTCTATCTAAAATCATCGTTTCACAAGTGTGCCGCATGACATTTTTACGTGATCTGTAAAAGGCTCGGGTTGTTGCATTTTGCGCATTTAATGAAAATAAAAATGTCTGAATACTAATCCGCAAAACCCTCCTTTACTACACACCGTTCGCTATGGTATCCAAAACAGCTGATTCCCGAACTGTGAGCAAAACGTTTATCAGTAAACTGCGCAACAAGTTTTTATTAAGAATATTGTTCGACACACGAGGTCAAATGGGCGATTTGCTGCCTGCTCGTTTCATGGAGCTGCACGAACTTTTTCGCGAGCGAAAAACAAAAACACAACAATTTAAACAATTTTTCATTTGTTTTAATATAATCTTTTAGCATGTATGTATATACTTATTCTAAAAAGGTTCTAGAAAGATTCATAAAACATTCGACTAAACATACTTCTTTATTTGGAAGTTAATGTTACTACCATAGACATTCGAATTTCCCTCTATCATTGCCTTTTTTTTCTGTGCCTGCTTTTCTCGACTATAAATACAATCATAGTTTCTGTTATCCCCTGTGGGTCCCTGGATCAAAACAGAGAGCCCCTTAGGGTCCCTGAATCTGAGCCCCTTAGCGCCTGGGTAGTCCCTTTGCGCTCCTCCCAAATGTCGGTACCGTCAGCAACATATTCGGGGGTCTATGCCGTAGCAAGTATGACGCGGACATTACCCCATCTTTATCCGAGGTAATATCCGCGACACACCGACCGCGGAAAATCGCTAACGGTACCGGCAACTACCGACCGAGGTCGACAGCAGTCCCGAATTCGTACCTTCGCCAGCAATGCTCATTTCTGATATTTATTTTCATAAATTCCTTCGCGACGATCAGTTCGTGCGAACTAAGACTAACGCCTCAGCACGCACGACCATCTCGCCGCTTTGGTGTACTAAAATTATATAAGATTATTTAGATTAGGTGTCACCACGTGGAGAGTTTAATCGCCTATAATATAATCTATTCGGAAAGTAATCCAAATATTCAAATAGACCACGAAAAGCACTTAAAATTCATTAATTCATCAGATTCTACTAATAAATTTTATTTGTAAGATATATTTTATATGTGTCCAGGCTTCTTTAGACTTATCCAAAATTCTCCAGATTTCCTGGGCTCATGAAGAAATAATGTATGTGAACTTATAATATCGATTAAAATTAGTATAATATTGTAACTGGATCCACTTTCTGCTACGGCATCAGTTTCCATAATATAAGAAATGCATTACCAACGGCATTCACAAGTTGATATCTCTATAAAATGTAACAGAAAACCTTTAAAAAGCCATGGATATGATCTTCCTGATACAATGTTAATGATATGATATTTGATACATGTAGAAATAACATTAAATAGTAAAATAATTTTGATGTTTCAGCAAATATATTTATTGTTTTTATTCATTTGTAACCCTCTTTTGGTTTTATTTACTGCATTCTTTATTCGAATTTGTTTCCATGTTTCATCCTTCGATACGTTTTGGTTTCTTGGTCATTCGAATTTAAAATAGCTATAATACCAGTTAAACGCTGAAAGAAATTTTTGGAAAAACCACTACCCAAGGTAGACATATGGTCTTTCAAATTAAGATCTCGTGCAGCATTTTAATTGCTTCTAAATCTCTAATTCTTTCGACTATAAACTTGAACATCTCAACATTTTCAAACCCAATTAACACATGCGGACTACCATTGCTAAGGCAGTTAAATTGGTTAAAGCTCTAATATAGCGCATGTTGCAATAGCCTTGAAAATTGCTTGCAACAGCTATAATGAAAGCTATAAAATACTGCATGCGCTTTGCACTTTGCCTGGGATAGCAAACTTGGCAGTCAGGACAGTAACATTCCCACGTCGAAATGAAGTTCCCAGAATGTCCCTAGAATAACACAAACATCATATTGGAAACATTGTAATTGAAATATTTCAAGAATACTCGGAAAATATCTGAAACGAAATATCCTAAATGTAACATTCTGAAAATATCTCATTTACAACATTCTGCACGTGTGATTTTAAAAATGTTCTAGGGATATCGCATTCGAAATGTCTCAGAACATCTCAAATGTGACATTGTCAGAATGTTTCGCAGGAAATGTTGCAAAATATTTTGAATAAATAATTCTGGAAATATTTCAATTCCCAGTAAACGAAAAATTATTGCATGTCAGAATACAGGATTGAGAACAATGGAGAATTATTAAGAAGCATTCATTTATTTTTGAACATGAATGCCTCTTAATGGTTCCTCTTTGTTCTCAATCCTTTTTTTTAGCTTGTGAATAATTTTCAATAATTTTTCGTTTACTGGGTTGCAACATTCTGTACCCATGATTCTCAAAATATTCTAGGGATATCATATTCGAAATGTCTCACAACATCACAAATGTGACATTGTCAGTATGTTTCGCAGGGAAGGAAGGTATCGGAATATTTTGAACACAAATCTTTCATTCTGGAAACATTTCATTTGCAAGATTCTGTACCCATGATTCGCCCATGTAACACAAATCTTTCCACAATATTTCCAGAATATTTCAAAAATGTTATTTAAAATGTTGTGATCGTTATATTCTATACAAATATTTTGAAAATATATTAAACAAAGTGTTTTAAACAAAATATTCTGAAAATATTGCACAGAAAATATTGTAAATAAAATATTTTGGAAATATATCCCTGTCGCGTATTCCTCTAACTATATGGAGCCGCGAACGCTGACGGAACCAGTTCGACAGAGTCTACAATAAGGTGTAGGTGACAGAAGTAAAAAAAGAAAGTCACGCCACACGTGTTTAATTTTCTATAAAAAACTGTACACTAGATTAGTCTAAATCCATACACTTTTGATATTAATGCGCGGGTGCGGTACAATTCAGCGCCGCGAAAAAGGAAGCCGATGCTCCACGACAAAATGTCGTCATATATAATATTTTCTTAAACAAATGTGAATATTAGTTTTATTAAATAGGAAAATCATAATTACTTACGAATATTTGTCGTTAATTATTCATTTCCATGTGATCATTATTTGAAATAAGTATTAGAAATTTTAACGAGAGACCGAAAGCTGGTAAACTGATTATATACTGTAAACTGGTAATAAGAATTACGTGTCTGCTTAAGGGAACGAATTTACACGAAACTGACGACTGCTTCGTCTTCTTAATCAATATAATATTTCCGAAGTATATTTCAGGATAGCTCACGGTTTACTCACTCTGTTTAAACACAGCCTTACAGTACCCCGAACGGGCCTAATTAAAGTATTCGAGGTAGAATAACCTCCAGAATTGTTCTGCACATTTAATCGATTACACGGGAACTATTATCTTGACGGCCCAACCGTCAGTCTGCAATAGACCTTCTGCTAGGGAGAACCATGCACGACGAACAGTCTTAAACTTTGTCAAAATTTAGAGATAATTCAAAAATTAATATTGAATTTTTATTTTCATGTGTTATTCCTGGTAACATGGAAATATATAAAAACAATAATTCTCTATTGTATGTGTAATACGTGACTTGCTCTCACTACGCAAGATCCAAGATGTCGTTATGGGCCGATGATTTAGCATATGCAATTCAAATGAATCGATATTTTCTGGCCCCACTAGGAGCTTGGCCTATATCAAAAAATGGTTCCCTTTGGGCAAACATTTTGAGTAAATTTCTTGTGGTTGCTAATTATTCTCTCATCGGCTTCCTACTTATTCCATGTGCTTTGCATACCTTCCTTGAAGAACCAGATTTAGCTATAAGACTTAAGCTGATAGGACCAATGAGTTTTTGTCTTATGGTTATTTCCAAATACTGCATTTTGGTCTTTAATTTAGGCACGCTGCGTAAATGTTTCCAGCACATTGAGGATGACTGGAAAAAATCAGTACAAAATCCAAAAGATCAAGTCATAATGAAGAAAAATGCAAAAATTGGACGGTATTTGACAGTAATTTGTGCAGCATTTATGTATGGTGGTGGAGGTTTTTATCATTTGATTATGCCACTATCCTCGTCAGCCATTGGGAATACGATGTTACTTAATGAAACCTCGTCAAAACCATTAACCTATCCAGTTTACAGGGCTGTAATGGATGTCGAACGCAGTCCAATATATGAAATCGTCTTCATCCTGCAAACTTTGTGTGGCTTTGTTTTCTACACAACTACAATTGGAGCTTGCAGCCTAGCTGCAGTTTTTGTAGTGCACACTTGCGGGCAACTTGAAATCGTTATGTCATACTTGAATGAATTCGTCGGCGAAGAAACTGATCAGAAGGAGGTATTAAACAAAAGATTTAGGAACATCGTGGAACGGCATCTACGTGCATTGAGGTAAATTACCTAATGTAGTATGCATGGAAACAAAATTATGTGTGTAATACATAATAACTTTCAAAGCAATGACTAAAGCGTGTTGTAATTTTAATAATCTCATATAAGTATATTAACAAGGGTTTAAAGCACACTTTTAAAAACTCTCACAATCACAATAAATACTTTTGCACACTTATATCGAAAAGTACTATCTCGTACTAACTTCACGTACAAAATTTCAAAAAGAAAATTATTATTTCTTAAACTATTAATACATGCTTTAAAGAAAAAACACATTGCTCGATACTAATTATAGTATTTTTTATTTTCAGTTTTATCGTGTATGTGGAACAATTTTTGAATTTAATATGCTTTATAGAATTTATTGGATGCACATTAAATATATGCCTTCTAGGATATTATATAATAACGGTATGTTTAAAATTCAGGGCATTTTAAACGTATAATGTTTACTTGTATGTACTAATTTCATTACAGGAATGGGAACATAGTGAATTAATCAGCACAGTGACGTATAGCATATTGTTCGTATCTTTTACGTTCAATATATTTATATTTTGTTACATTGGTGAACTTCTAACCGAACAGGTATAATCAAATTTTACATGTAAAATAAATTTAACAATGATATATGATTAAAATAATCGTCTAAGATAGCAAACGATATTATATGCATATCCCAAATTCATATCTAAACTCCAATTGACACATATATATATATATATTATATATACACGTTATGTTGCAAGAAAAATCGATGGATATTCAATATTCAGCTATATTCTATTACAATATCAACGATAAATGTCATGTTTCGTATAAATTTGTTTTGTCACACCTGCCCAAATTCGCAGTCTTTCCGTTCCGATACCGCAGTCGCCGGAAAGGCGTCGATTGCCGCACACTAAGCTAACGGGTATTATCTTCAACGGGATCTGCGATTCGTTTAGTCATGTCTGCTGTTGATTTTCTCTGTGCTCAAGCTCCGCGTCCACGCCAGCGGAACTCGTCTCGGTGAGGTCTTGCCCGTCTGAACCTACATTGCATGCGTCGGAGAAAAGCATTGAGAAGACACCGATTCCGTCGTCCGGCTCATCGCTCCCTCTCGTCGACGGCCAAACGATTAAAGCTTTCGCAGTCCGCTATCTTGTGGCCGCGACCGTCGCACAAATAACAAACGCCACCCGGTCGGTGTAATGATGCGCACACATTCTTATTTCTATAATATTTCATAATTATTGTGCGTAGTAAATACGCGATGTGGGTTATGAATCTGTTGACGATCCGCGGTATCCACCCTAAATGCATTGTTCGCAGTTGTAGAACGAACAGTAGATGTCCCAGCGGTTACCGCCATCTCAGCTTCTCCCATTACCTGAATACCAGCGAGGATTTCCTATTATATCGCGCGCTATCTCGGGGCTATGCAAGTATCCCACATTGTTCATGGCCTGCATGGCCGAGATGCAATTCTGGACTTTCATGGCAAAAACACCCAGATCCGTTTTCGCGGTGAACAATCTCGGCAAGTTTTTAAGGTCGAACACCATTCTTTCCAGAACCTGATCTGGGTTGCCAAATCTGAGCTCTAAAGTCCTCGAGAGATTGTCGAGGACGTACAGGCTGCAACCATGAGGGACTCTACCGCATCGCGTGCGGGCCCCGTCAGGGCCTCATATAGTCGTGCTACGTTCTCGTAGTCCGTATAATGTCCTATCTGCGACGAAATTTTATACGCTCTTTTAAACATATCATCCGTTCTAAGCTACTTCCCCCGAACCTAGGTAAGCTCTTAAAGGGAATTGGACGTGTGTAACCGCAATCCGAGAATGAGAAGTCCCAGGCTCGGTGGATGTCGATGCGTGCTGGGGTTTTTCCCCCAAGCGCAGGGTTGTCCCAGCACCCGTAACTCGCTCACTCTCTGAATCTGCTATACCCGCGACAACGATCCCCGCAGGATCCACCTGCTCAGACAATGCGTCCGCATGAACGCCGAAAAGCTGGTTATTGAATTCCTCTCTCTCCCGGCTCGCTAATTCGCATATTATTTCGATCGCGATAGCGTCCCGTCGCCTTTTGGCGGGTTGATGCATGGCGTCAAGCGGTAACGCCATTCGTTTGCGATGTGCGTCAATCATACGCGAATTGGAAGCAACAACGGCCCGGTCAATCGGCTCGCGAGACGTTGCAGGCTGTCCACGGAGATGAGTACCTCGTTGTAGCGTTGTCTGATGTTGGACTTCGCCGCTCGTTGACAGGCTGTCGTCCGTATGGCTAACCGCTGGCGTTGAAGCAGCCACGTAGTTTTTCTTCCTTCCTCGTGCCATTTCAGGATTCAA
>JAPYZR010005370.1:8740-42564 GCA_030522945.1 Trichopria nigra
TAAACTTGAGAAAATGGAGTCATTTTTATAAAGTTGAGAGATTACGAGAGAGATTATCTATATAAAAAGTTAAGAATTAATTAAACACAAAAATGAAAATTTTTTTTTTATTTTTTTTTATATTTTTATTTTTATTTTTTTTTTTATTTTTTTTTTTATTTTTTTTTTTTTTTACGTACCCACCCAACCACCATTAGTAGATTATATTTTTATTTTAAAATAAATTTATGTAAAACAAAAAGTTTTTGTAACATTTATAGACATCAATATTGTCTTTTTTCGAGACGCAGATGTTCTTCAGTGTTTTATTCTTTATGGTGGTTTGATGTTTGGGGCATTGAAGTATAGCGTGTGTGTTTAACTGCGAGCTCTTCATTACAGATGTCGCACGTGTTTGGATTTTCTTTGCTAATTATAGATGAATGTGCGTGACTTTATTGTGACCAATCATTAGTCTTGTTAAGCGTGTTTGGTCGTTTCTTCTGAACGAGAGGGCCGTAAATATCATTAATTCTTACTGATTTGGGGTACATCTGTCCTTAGATTTTTTTTTCCATTGGTCGTTTTGTAACAAGGGATTTATTCAATTAATTTTTTTTTAAAATCCTATTAATTAATTAAATTTCTCTTTCTTATTTTGAACCAACATTTTTATGCTAATAATCGTTTACGTGTGCTCCGAATACATAAGTTGTTTTAAAAATAAAAAAGTGAAATACTTCGAAAATGTATATTTGCAAGCTTTGAAATTTTCATGATGGTCGTGAAAAACCCAAAATCGATAAAATATAAATATTTTAATGGGAGCTTTTTATGACAAACTACGTAAAATTTCATATACCCAGGACTTTTTGAAAACAACAGACCAAATAATAAAAAAAAAAAAAAAAAATAAATAAATAAATAAAAATGTGGAAAATCGTTTGATTTAATATTTATTAATATTTAATATTTATATACTAATAATTTTCTCCCCCAGAAGAAACTTTCTGTAAGCTGTAATTTCGAAAAATGCACTAAGTCGGGTTAAAATTTGATGTTAATACCTAAATGATTAATTAATTTTACAAGAATTAATTATTTTCATTCTTTCATCAATAATTAATTATTTGATATTATTATTAATTAAATAATAATTATTAATTTATATCGGTAATTATGAATTATCATACAATCAAAATTCAAAGTAAAAAAAAAAAAAAAATGCTGCTTTTCTTATTTCCAAAAAATCAAAGATAAACGTTGTCAACGTCCAATAACTATAAACTTCTTTTCCTACATGTTGTTTGAATTGATCCTATTCATTTTGTACTCCAAATATTTTTGCTTATTACCGCAAACCGTATTTAGCGCATGAAAGAACGCACCTTAGTGTAAAAGCCCGATCAGCAATTGTTTTATTTCGTCTGTTAATTAATTCGTTCGATCGGGAGGCTGGCGAAACATCGGATAAAACACGTATCTCATATATATATATATATAAGCTCTCCCTTTTTTTATACCTTTATTCTGACGTAGTTTGCGCAGACCTTCGTATATAATAATGGGCATATATGTGCCTATTTTAATAGTTTATATAAATAAATGAATGAATATAAGTGCATTAATCGATACACGTTTTAAATAACTCGAATACATTGTGATGATATTGCACTGCATCATTAATTACTTCATCACGACTGCATATTTAATTTCATCATCTTCATCCTTATATAGTATATAGGCGCTCATTATTTATTTACGTTTTCGCTCGATCGTATATAAAAGAGCATTGAAACAAAAAAATTTCGCCACAATGGAAGATTTTCTCTTCTATATATATATATATATTAATAAAGTAAAGGAACTCCTATATCGTATAAAAATAAGGGGACGAGTGTTATTTAGGTTTCACTCTTCTAAAGTTGGCGTGTACACACCGTGTCACATTTAGAAAAGCAAATAACAATACTAAGATGTGGAATTTTCGCTTTATAAGAATTTTCTTATATATATATGTATTATACATATATTATATACATCTACATTATCAACATATATACACACACATATATGTATGTATATATAATAATGTGAGGTAATAAAAAATATACACTATATATAGGGCAATCCTATAGTGATTTCGTTAGGTAACCAATTTGGTACTTCGCGTTCATAAAGAAACTATGTATATACGCGGTATACATACACGTGCTTTCATCGATCTTCCGCGGTACTATTTCTTTTATGTACATATACGATATTATATAGATGTATATTTTATATTTTATTTACACCATATTGAAAGAAATATATATATTAAGTACATAATCACGAAACTGGTATTAAATTTTCCGAAATTCAAGATGGCGGATCGAATGTAGCGAACTTAATATTTTCGAAATATTTCAAAAAAATTTTTTTAATTCGTATACAAGGAGTTTTTGACGTCAAGTTACCGAAACTCAAAATGGCGGACGAGTATTTTCGAAAAATCTTTCAATTTTTATAAAAGTCTAAAGTTCAGCACTTAATGGATTTAAAAAATTTGGGAGTTGAATCTACCACCTAAATATAATAACGCCAACTAATAATGTCAGTTACACCACGACACCTACTACTATTTAGATAATATAGATCCAACTATTTAATCAAAAATCCAACTATTTCCGTGCAAAATACCTGACTGTACAATAATTCATTCGGTACGAATTTTCAAGCACGACTATATCAACATGACGTTTTGAAGATTTGACATAATTTTTCGAGATCCTGGCGCTATTTCAAACTTTCATATTCGGATTCATCCCGCGAAAAATTTGTAAAAATTTGAATTTTAAAATTTGAAAAGATGTGTGCACTTGGGCAGTTGACGTTAAGAAAGGATGTTGATAAAATGTAGGGGTTAATAGACAGAACGAAGACGAGAAATACGATAAAATTGATAGACATTAGTCTCTTTTCGAATTACGAGTTAAAAATCGACGAAATCCGCGAAGGAGAAGAATAAAAATGTATACGAAAACGATAAATATTATAACAAATACTAATAAAATTAACTCATTCAGATTTTCAGTTAGACGTGCTGTCAGATATATTTTCATAACCATGAACAAAGAAAATAAATCAACTTCAACTCTCTTTTAGAGAGAGAGAGAGAGAGAGAGAGAGGGAATAAATATCGATACAAGTGCAATTCCGTTACAATATTGTTGATACGGTCCTGGTTGATACGGACATTTCTATGATTGATTCAATCATTTCTGTTGTTGACGGAACCATAGTATGGTCTCTCCAACGATATTTATTTGTTTCGTGTACATCAGTTCGACGTTATTTCATGAAGAATTGTTTTTCACATAATATTCAACAATATTTACTGTACCCGATATATATCTTTTAACCAGTAAACCTTGCACAATTTCCGATTAAATCGTCCATTATCTTCTCCACTACAGCTTAAAATTGATATCGCCGATTTAAAAGCCGTTTGATGAAATGATCCACTTTATAATTTTATCGGATCACAGATTATAATAATCTCTGTTATAATCACAGATTCCACCGAACTGATTCTGATATCTATTGTATATTCGCAATTTATTGGTCTATTATAGCCTATCCATGTCATATTATGTAAATATACAATTTCAAGTGACTTCTTTGGGAAGACAAATAATTTCCGAAGATCCACGATGACACCCGATTTCATCCGACTGTCTAGGTTATCAAATGCCAAATATATACAATACTTATCAGAATCAGTTGGGTGGAATACGTGATCACATAGCCTATCCTATTGGAGATTTATATATCCAATAAGATCCATATTCGATAGGCTATTATATATATATCAATAATGACAGTCACTGATCCCAGATGTAGCAAGAAAAGTGATTGCAAGGAAAGCTCAAATCTGTGATTGATACTATATTCGTATCCCTGCATCAAAAGCTCTTGATAGCGGATTGTTTCATATCCATATTACACACATACATACATCTATATACACGTCAGTCACGAATCCACAGTTGATCGTGGAATATCGTTAGACAATTGATTACGTACAAAATTTCTAAAAAAGTCACGCTACGATCGATCCCTTTCAAGATTTCGATAATGCCGACGATATCTTTATCGACCATCAAAAGGAACAACATTTCACAGGAGACGCAAAGACACGAGACGGGTCGACAATTCGTGGGCAAATGACGCGGATCCTCCACCGCGCGAATTACGAGATGAATTCCCGCACGATGACGTCCCTCGTGCACGTTACGTGCCGAGTTTATAAAAATAGTTCGATTACGTGGGAATAATCGACGAGGAGAGCGCCGGCTGATAAGATTCAGTGGCTGGAAAGCCATTATTACGGATCGACCTGATGGCGGAATACGTAATATGCATGCATGCCGATACGTGTATATATATGCACGGGGAGTTCGACCCTGCTGCGGTGCGGGAATCCCAGGGTGGAATCCAATGTTTACGTGCAGCCATCCGAGGCGGACGAATATATGATGCGAGACGTCCCGGTGTGGTGGCCATGATACGACATCAACGGGGCTGCCTGCCTGCTGTCTTCTGAAAGCCGCCGAGGCAGAGGGACAGAAGCGGACTGCTACCGGCAGACAGAGCTAGGGAGACACGCAGACATTGGCGACATATATATACGTGTCGAAGGACAGTCTTTGAATTCTCGGACCAACGGAGCGGCCGATACGTTACTCTCGCCTCGGCGGCTTCGGACGCTATCGAAATCCCTCTATACTCGCGCCGGGGCATTTATTTAAATAGACACCCTCCCCCTCCCCCTCTCTCCCCCAAAAGCCGGTCAGATAGCACTAACGGACCGGAAGATCCGGACGCGGGTCGCGGGAGGGCACAAAAATCCCGGAATACATAGGGACACAGGTATACACGTGGAGCGAATATTTCTTTCCCGCCCTCGTAACCGGATATATTCCCCACATTTTTATCAGAGTTTCGGCTCTATTTCGCGAATGTATATACGTGTCTCATCCTGTATCCGGTTACCGTTCTGTTATTGAGGGTGGACAGGGAAACAAACAAATTTGTATCATTTTTCGTTACCGCTAGATCCTATTCATTCCTATATACACGTATCATTTTCACCTCATCTCCCGAGCATGATTCCACGGTATACCTGATACACTTTGCGTCCTTGTTGTCGTAAACCATTGCCGTCCACCACTTTTCCTTGCGGATTACATGCACATTGCTCTGAAATTAGTTGTTGTGTATATATATACACACATGTACGTTTTCCCATTATCTTTTACATGGACTGTTTTTCTTTCTTCCTTTCCTTTTTTTCATTTTTTTTTTTCATCTTTTAATTGGCTTATTATGTGCAACCCTAATCTTTTCTTTTCTATAAGATATTTCGATAATTTTTCTGATAATTCTCTCACATATGGTCATAATGAAATGGTTTTTACAATTTGTGTATTACTGTAATTTTTATTGCTATAATATAAACTATTATATAAGTGATGAATTCTTTTTTTTTTATGCTATTAAATGTTAAATCTTCGGGATAACCGTTTTCCTTACGAATGGTTTTAACTAACTCTAAATTCTTACACCTATCTTATAATCGATATGGTGATTAGATGTAAAATATTTTCTTGACCAAATTTGCTTATGGTACCAATCAATATCTATAAAAGTCCATTATCTTTTCTAATAATTATAGTAAATCTAGAAAGCTAATAGTATTATTTACATCTTTTTCGAAGGTAAACATCTACACACTATTCGGCTCAATCTGGCAAAAAATCGGCGAAATTTTCTACAACTATTGCCAACCTATTGGAAGGGAAAAGTATATATAGTGAAACATGTTCAAAGCTATATGACACTTGAAACTTTTATAAAGTATCTGTATAAAGAATAGTGAAAGTATAGTTAAAGTATTAGTTGAAGAAACATTTGTTAACGTTGACTCTATATGAAAATTTCGATAATTTAAGAATTTTTCATTGACTCAATTCCATACTTTACATTTCTGTTGTTTATATCGTTATTTTGGTCACGAGCGAGTATAACGGTAGGTATATAATTATACCATGGACACGAGGAAGAATGAAGGTCGTTGGGACTCATTTTGACCCGTGCCATCGGGAGGGAAAAATGTAAATATTTTGATTTTTGTTTTTCTGTAGTTACTTCCGTCTCTCTCTCTCTCTCTCTCTTTCTCTCGCTCTCGCTCGCTCTATCCTTCTCTTTTTCGAAGAAAATTCGTAATCACTTTGAATTTATTGTACCGTACTTCACCGCATTATATCCCTTTGTTTTGGAACTCTTACTTGGGATTTTGCAGATAAATTTATCAAATACGGCTTAACATTTTCGTTCGAGTAACTATTTCTTAATTTTTTGGGGGACTATTCAGAAAAAACCTAAATGGCGGAATTGATGAGAGAACAAAAAGTATTATAAAAAAAAAAAACGATTGCATTTCTCGGGAAAAATGGAAATCACAGTTCGTGCGCACGAAAAAATGTCCGTCTTGCTAAAATTGTTCTTTATTTTTATACTTGCGCACTTGCGTTAGCCGTATCGAATTTTGTTTCAAAATATCAATAAAAATTCAAAATGTAGGGTACAATATGTCGGATGAGAACGGAAATTTTCGTTTTAACAATTAAAGTCGCGCGCTTTCTACCTCAATTTTGTGAAACTTTTGATTCTCGTGCGACTTTTTTCTTTTGGTCGCACTGATTTCGAGATAAAAATTCAGTAATGATTTAATGAAATTCACACAGCAAATCAATTATATATCATGGTTATTTCTTATACATAAACGTTTCGTTAATGTTTCGTAATTTTTAGATTGTTTTTGACAAGATATTCAATCTTTTCTTTATACTTTTTGTCCTTCTTTGCTTCACATTAGTTTCGCCAGTTATGATTCTTTAAAAAGTCACGGAAACTATTATAAAAATAGATATACTTGAACGAACATTTTTCATTCGTTTTCAATAATTTTATCTCAGAGATTCAAATATATGATGGTGGGGCAGGGGGGGGGGGCTCTTTCACAAAGAATATTCAATATACAAAATGTGTACATAATACAAACGCAGAAATTCAACAAAATCAACTTGAAGAAAAATCCCCCTATACTAACTTCCATGAACGATCTTATTGTAAAAATCAAGATACGAAATTGGATTACTGCGTATACATTGAAAGATATTACTCGACGAAAAACCAATAACTGATAGATAGGTAAACACAAAGAATAGAGATAAGGTACGGTGTGTGATCAGGCAAAGTCCGAGGCCGCGGTGTATATAGCCGGACATCGTGCATCTTCATCCATCGAGCCTCGACGATTGTGTCCGAGTATAGATAACAGAGGGGCCTGAGGGGGTGGAATCCGGACACTTTTCCGTCAACGACGATAAATGGTTAAAAGGGCGACGTGAGAAACGATTTGTCGAGTTCCCTTATCATCGACGTGTATTACGTATATATAACGCGAATCGAATTGCGGACGTCGTATTTAACCGCACGCCAAGGGCGAGAAATTTATAATCCATTCGGATTCGCGGCCAACAATTTGACAATCGATTGTCGACTGATAATTACATCGTTCCTTTCTCGTATGCAATTGACCAACTGAATTGGTTTTGTATCGATTGAACCGCCATTATTTTTTTGTTATTTCATTTCTTTTCGTCATTTTTATTTTCCATCCCTTCATTTACTAATTTCATGATTCTTCAGTCAAATTTTCTTACTTTTTCGTATTTCCAACACAACCAACATTCGACACAATACACGGAAGTGTCTTCGATTTCTATAAATTATCACGATAAATAAAATTGAAACGAAAACATCCGTCTAGTCAGTTTTTTTCCGGCAATTTATTAAGCTTTAATTGGTTCCTTCCAAAAGTTGATCTCTCTCTAAAAAAAAAAAAAAAAAAAAAGGCGAAAGACCCCACAGAAAAACTCAAATACAGTATACACAAATTCGAACAGGTGTCAAAAGAGATGAAAACAGACGAAAAAAACGCACCCATTAACGACCAAAAGCAGGCGCGTTTAAGCGAATTCCCAGCGACTTCGTACTACATCTTCGATACCTATAAAAAATTTAAGTGCCGTGATGTTTGTCTAAAGTTGTAAAACTTGGTCGAAAAATGCTTTTAAAAGAAGAACCACGATTCTTTTAAAAGAATTGTTTATGATTTCAAAAACGCAATTTTGTAAGTAATTTAAATTTTGTAAAGTAATTTCGCGACGACAAAGTTTTAAGACGGAAGCAATTGTGTTGAGGATTTTTAGACGCTTAATTTTTCATTGCGCCATAGTTCCGATTTTAAACTCGGTATGACGACATTGAAAATGGTGACTAAAGATATATCTTGTACTTTATAAATTTTACACTTATTCTATGTAAAATAATTTTTTTTTTTTTTTTTTTAACGAGTACATTTTTTGAAAAGATTTAAATACAAGTTTGGTAAAAATTAATTCTGATTTGGACAATAATTATTCTAATACCATATTTTGCCGCAAGATTGCCACACTGAAATACATGTCCACCTTTCCTCGATGTCGCCATTATGCATGAAAATAGAATATCTCTCGTTTCTTTTCTGCTTATTGTCCCTCCGATACTGGAATTGAAATAGATTCGGAACGTGGAGTAGGTTATCCTGTTCATTTTCCATCCCTACCCATCCTCCCGCAGGTCTCTTATTACATAAAATACCTTTTCCGTCGCGACTATTTTCCTTCCGGCAAAACAATTGTATGGATCGAGTGATACAAATAAAAACAATCTTAAGATAAGTAATGAGTAACGAAAAAGTAGTAAAAATTACTGATTTTTCTGCAGTTTTAATGAATCATTTAGCTATAGACTATAAACTGACAAAATAAAATCTAATGCGAATCTTTCGTAGGAAGAGAAATATGATGAACCATGAAGAGGAAATAATTTCCGAAGACGCACGATTACACCCGATTATGCATATCCGATTCTCGTGTTGTATTCTAACCGAAACGAATGTTTTGTATATATATTATAAACTTATTTTAAAAACATAGAAAAACTGTAAATATTTATAAAACACTCGTCTTACAAAACGGAATAAAAAAAAGGTCCGAAAATAGTCACATCTTAAATCAAGAAACGTTGTATAACGCTTAATTAGGGTTCTTTGAACTTGGCTAATTTCATTGTTAAATCTTAAAATAAATCGATACAACCTAGCTTTCCCAACGCAATGAAATATCGTGTAAATTTAAGACCAGGCAAAAAATTAATGAATCGACATTTAAGTTACGCCTCGGTTCGTATCTTAATTTAAGACGTGGTCATTTTTAGACGCTCTAAAAAATCTCATTTTTTAACGACAAATATGAACCGACACTAAAAAAAAAAAAAAAAAACAGCGTACAAAGACTGGTGGACTTTGGTGACTAGCCAAATTAAGTTTACGAACTTTCATTCTTCTTTTTTTTCGAAACGAGTTTACTCGCTCGGCACTTGAAGCACCGGTAACTCCTTCGCTTTTAATCCGGTAAACTTGCAATTCTCAGTGAATCTTCCTTTTTCATATAATACTACTTTATTATAGAAAATAAGGTATATAATATATCTTTTTTTTTCAAGATTATCAGCTGCAGATCGTGTTCGAAAAAGTCCTTTTGCATTTCCATTTTTAGATTAAACTTTTTTTTTTTTAGAAATTAGATTATTGCTCTGATGACTGGAGGATTCATCTCGTATTTAACACTTGCATAATTCATTGGAAACTGACAGTTCTTTGTTTTTTGTTCACGATTTTTCTTCTCCCTTCTTCATAGTTTGAAAAATGTGATCTACATTTTCTTCTGATCGTCCATTAATACTAAATAAGGAGACAGCCAGATTGTAGTGATTTGCTTTTACACAGTTAAGCCAAACTAGTTTCTCTAGGGGAGATCATATTTTTGTAATCAGGCTTTGGAGGTATTCTTAAAATTATATTTAAAATAATCCATGCCTTTTATTTGTCCATATTTTTTCTACTGTCCAGTCCAGTTTTTTTCTATCGTGCTCTCTAAAGATCATTTTAAAGTCAGCGCATGGTATTCTTAATCAGTGGATTAATATCTTGCGAAGCTGACTTATTTTCCTCTATTTCTGCAATGTTTCCAGATTGCGAGAATTTTTCAATAAATTCTCTGCATTTTTGCATAATTTCTAACAGATTATTCAATTTTTTGCAGCTGGAAAATATAGACCTATCCCATATTCCACAATGGATAACTTTTCTAGACTAGCTGTAAAGTGTTTGGGTCGCATCCCCTCATCGAGTACTTCTTAGAAATTTGATGATATTTGGAGTATCATAATCATAGAATATCGTACATCTTCTTTCCATATTTTCAATATGAGATCGTGTAATGTCAATTAGTAGTCAAAAATTATTCCCAAGTACCGAAGAATGTTATGCGTCGATCTTATAGTTTCATTGTTAATGTTTATTTCTATCGTCCCTGGTTTTATTTTATTTATTACTAAAATGACGAAATTTGGTGTTTCAAAGTGCTATTTCTAAACATTTATTTTTTTTACTCCGTTTTTTTATTTACAATCTGTCTCTTTTCGAGACAATAAGTAAATTGTTGTACCCTGTTGAAAAACTCCAGTGAGTATTCTAATTAGGTTTTGATACATTTACTTAATTAAATAGTCAAGTAAAAGAAAGAAAAACCAATAAAATTAATCATAATATAAATAAAAATAAGTTCAAAATATTTATACAGTGATAGCACTATAGAAGTAAAAGTTTATGTTTCTTGAGTCTGGTACTCTTGATTGACGTTCTGAGTAAATCATGGACGAGTTGATTTTGATGAACTTGTAGTTTTTTTGTGTATTTTCTATAAAAGTTTTTTATTTCTTCTTTGACGGATGGTATTTTCAACTCATTATGAATGATTTCATTCGTTACGAACCACGGAGCATTGACGATGTTTCGTAGTACTTTTGATTGAAATCTTTCCAATACCCCATAGTTGAATGCCGTAGGTCCATATTGGCTTGAGTATGGATTTGTAGAGAAGTATTTTGTTTTTGGTACTAAGCTCTAATTTCTAAGCATAGTAGATTGAATTTTTACTCGATTGTTTGTCAAATCAATCAAATATAGTAATGCTACTTCTATCATTGCGCTACACTTTTAAACATTGCTATTGTGAACAGTGACGTCTTTAGATATATATTTTGGAAAACATTATGCACGTGAATTGAATATAATAGAGAACTTAATAATTCCCTCCCTTCTTTGCGCTGTTAGAAATGTTTGAAAAATTCTAATACATTTATGTTACCAAAGTAACGGAATTTTACAAAATTACAAAGCAATTACGTGACATTTTTATAAAATTGCCAAACTGTAATGGAAATCTAAAAGGCTCATACAGGTAACCGAGTATAATAACGTAACATTGTCTTTCGAGTCTGTTGTCTATGTACATCATATCGATATATTTTCTCGAGGAATATTTTCCCAAAATAGTTAGAGAAAGTGGCTCAATTTTAAATCAATTTTAATTATTCTACAATTTTCAAAATCTTGCGGTTTCTTAAGGATATTGTACTACTCCCAAAATTTTTTCGGGTGTCAATAAGACATTTAGAGAGTAAATGTTAATATAAATGCTTACAATACTAATGAATTAATATAACAATGACGTCATCATAAAGCATATTCAAATATATAACCTAGAATATTTATAAAAGAATTAAAGTCCGCCAATCGGGTAAGGCGTGACATTTCTCAATTTCATTCTAGAATTTCAAAAATGACCTGTGGGGTTTTCGAGTCGGCCGAAGCAATTTCAAACTTGCAGAAAGGATGAAACCGGCAGGAAGGGATCTCGCGAGGATTGACGCTAGTCGCAAGCATAAACAGGGATAAAAATCAGGAAAAAGGGAGGGTAAAGGCGAAAGAAGACAGTGATACGACGCAAATGAAGTTATGTAAATTGAGATCGCAAAGGGTTACACGACTTGAATTAACGGCTCTGTGTGAAATAAAGAATGGCATGAAACCAAATGTGAGATATCAAAAGAAAATCAAAGGACAAACTGATGGCTTTGATCTTCTGCGCGCACTGTACATACGTATACGCGAGAGGAATGGAAAATCGAAAACCAAAAATTTTACATTTTACATTTCATTTTAAATGAAAACAGTCTCGAATTTGAATATCCGACGATAATGGCCCATGTGTTAAATGCATTTACTTATAATCTAGGGGTCTTCTCTTGTAGATATCCGGTTTCACGAATGAAAAATGAAGAAACTAAAATGTTCCCTAAAATTTTTGAGAAATCGCAAAATAAAAAGTAATATCCTGGGCACACATGTACGTAAATGTGAAAGAGAAAAACGATCGCGGAAGATGAACGGAAGGGTCATAAAGTAACTGAACGGGACGTGGTGCGTGAATGATGAAGATAAAACCCCTGCATGAATGAAATAGATGGAAAGGTACGGTAAAGCTATTAAAAAAAACGAACGTGACAAAACAGTATATGAGAGAAACATTACGTATCAATTGACTCTAAAGATTCGCGAAGAAAAACTGCGAGAAAAGAAGAGACGCGCAAAGAAAAAAGAAATGTAAAAAGATAAAAGTTGAAAATAGAATTTATCTGATGAAATGGAATTTTCGTTATCAATCTTTAAATATTCATCAGTTTTCGTCTTTTTCCTTTTTGTTTCCGTTCACTCTTTCTGTATATGACTGTATATAAAGGAAACCGATAAAAAAACAAAAAAATGAGAGAGAAAGACACTAAATATAAAAAGGACGTAATCCAGGTCTATAAAATGAAAAAAAAGGTAAACGACGGACGCATCATCGGAATGTCGCGAGTAAAAACTGAAAATACCGCTGAAAATACCGCTGAAGAAAAAGAAGAAGATAAAAACGAGGCAAAAAAAAAGCACTACTAAAAAGAGAAATTGGGCAGAAGCGGAGGAGGAAGCAGTCCAAAATCGCAAACACCCACGGATTCTGTCCCCGCGGCATATAACGGCGATGATGATGATGCAAAAGAGAAACGAACTGTCAAGAACGAAAACTAGGATACGTGAAAGACTGTAAGGAAACGGCATACGAAGAAAGAAGAACCGGAGACTGGTTTAGATGGAAGAGCCAAGAGTCATATTCGCAAATTATGGGACGTACATTTGATGAAAAATGTGGACATTTGGGACGACGGCCGAGAGATAAGAATAAGTGGAATAGGGAAAGCAGTAGAAAGTATTCGACGGAAACCAAAAATAGAATTTTTTTAATTCGCGCAAAACGGAAAAAATTTCCCATTTTCTGCTTTTATCGTAAACAGGGTAAATAACAGGGTACTTTGCACCCCGAGGTCTAAAAACGAACGTTTATGCAACGAATACAATTACGCCATTACGAGTCTAGGCCGGAAAGCTATCGATTTCTGTACTAGGTCAAGAATTTTCCATATGTCTCGTAATGTATTTATTGGGATATTCAGATTCGGAAAGAAGCCTGAAAACTCAAAGGAAACTCAAAAACTTTTTTTAGCAGGGAAATCATGAATTCTCCATGTATAGTTTGTATAAAGTAACATTAATGTATACTTCTTGTTGGCCTTCGTCGTAACAGAGGAGAGAAAATACTTTTCCAAGTCCAGAGGAAAATAAAAGAAAGGCTATGTAGTCAAAAGCGTATACCAAGTAAGAACTAAAAATAAACTACTTCTTTACTGTATGCATGGATTTTGGTTCATTCTTTGTCATCTTCTGTACTTTCTTAACTTACGTTTTTTACTATTTTTTAAAATGTCTTTTTCATTTTTATTTCTAAATTGTCTGTCTTTTATATGTGTTCACGTTCAATCACTTTTTAACAAAGATCAGATTAATTTAATTCGTTACATTTTTTTTATATCCAATGTTTTTGCGACGTTCATCAAGATTGCCATCCTCTATACATCGTTTACATCTCTCTTTTTGTCGATTTATATTAATTTTTATAAATTTTGGTCCAATTTTCCTTTTCTTGTTAATAATTAGGTACTGTCTTTTGTTTTTTAACTATATTACTTTCTATCGCTTTTTGCGGACTGTCTGATGAATTTCTATTTTTATCGTGAAATTTGTTTTCAGGTCGTTACATTTTATCAAGCTTTTGTTCTTTCTACAAATTACGGTTAATTATATCAACGTTTGTCATCTATTAATTATGTACATACATATTTTTATATATACATTTATTAATAATAGGTTTCATATTTTATCAAATCTTGTAGAATCCGTTTTGATCATTTGTCATTTTTTGTCATCATTCATCGACTTTCATCCACTTTTGTAATTTTTTCTCTGAAAAAAAAAAAAAAACGTATTTTCAAGTAAATATTTACTTGAATTAAGAAAAGATTTTCTTGTGTTACAAGATTTACTAAAAATAAGGAAACATTTTCTTAATTCAAGTAGACATATTTACTCGATAGTATTCAAATAAATATTTACTTGAATATAAAAAAAATTTTTTTTCAGTATTCTAACTTTTATATATATTTTTTTTTTTTTTGTGCATTTTTTCTATATTCTGTAAATTTTTTATAAACTATTCTTGTTATCAATCGCTTATTAATATTTATCAAAGTTTCTTCAATTTTATTGATTTTATTGGCTTATTTTTTTCGAATTATTCTGATTTTTCCTGCATCTCTTGTGAAAATAAAGTTGCACTAGTAGACGATATTTACCAAATCCAATCGTAAAAAAAAAATCGTGTTTTTTTTTAAATTTCCACTTTTCCCGATATTTTTAAAAGAATTAATTAAATGGAGGTAAAAATGTAAAATTTTCCCGCAAACTACAACTATTTCGTCCATCTTTGTTCATATGTTTGGAACGGTTCGTCATTCGAAATATCGATAAAAGAAAAAAAAAAACGTTTCCAATTGTTCGATACTTTTTCAAATAAAATTCGCCATATGATTTTTCTTTTTTATTTTTTTTTTTTATTTCAGTTTTACATTATTGAAAGTCAATCAATGTTGACAACTGTACATTCTCAAATCCGCTCAATCGCAAAACACTTTACGATACAATGATATCAATTAAGGTGAAGTGTCGGGTGCAGTTGACATCAATATTACGGGTTTTTACGTAATATCGTAAGATGTTTCCAATAGCCACTCAACAATCACACAATCCTCTTTATGTCGGATCACTTATTTTTATTGGCTGAATCACAAGTAACAATATTCTCGTATAGTCGCATCAATCATCGATGTTTATTTTAAATGCGAAAAGTTTACCAATAGACCCTAAACAATTTATTTGATCCGACCATACTCGAACATAGCATTTTATTCGTATACGACTTTTATAAATAGTGCGACTTGCTCGTATAATTTAGTTATTTTGACTTGGTATTTCGTAATCGATTAATCAAAAAGCAGTCACCGTCGTGACACTCGGGAAACGACGACATGTGTAGAAAAGTCGATGAACTTTTAGTAACCATGGGCCAATGAAAGAAATGTCAAAACATTCCTGGAAATTAATTTACAGTAATTACTTCCGTTCTTTTTTACTAACTGTTTTTCATATCCATTATGTTTATGTAAGTATCAATAATAATTTTATTATTATTATTATCATATATAAAAACTATTAATATTATTATTAACAATTTATTAACCCTCGTATTTTTGTATTCATTACATTTCTCTTTCTCCATTAAAATAATGTAAGAAAAAAAAGAAATTCAATCAATCGCAGAAACTTTCAATAAGACGGAATCGGAATTTCTCATCAGTCTGCCGTATTAAATTTTATCGCGGTTGACCTGCTTCTGGTCGTTGACTCAATGTCACATTTTTATGTTCAATTTTTTGTCTAATTACAATTTCAATACCTGCTTCTATAATTACGACAACTTTCTGCTTTTCTCAATACCATTTACAGAGCTTTAATAAATATCATGGTACGTTCGATTATTTATTTAACAAACAATTGAATACTTTCTTCCAAAAAATGTTTTTCTCAACAATTTTGCGTCAAAATTGGACGAGGACCATAAACGTCAAAATACACGATTTCAAAATGGCGACAAACAACTTTAAATTTTTTTCCTTAATCCACACGTAAATTGACAAATTTCGTTTCGGAAAATATGTTTATTACAAGTTTTTTTTTTTTGTATCGCTTATCGCGAATCTGTCGTTAAATTTACCGAAATTGAAGATGACCGATCTAACGCGGCTGATGAAAAACTTCAATTTTTACGAAAATTTGTACACAGGAGTTTTTGGAGTCGCTGACAGCGGATTTGACGTCAAATACCAGAAATTCGAAATGATGAATGCAATCTCTGGAGTACGAACAATTTCAAAATTTGTATGAAAACCTAAAGATTCGACCTATCGAATGTTGTAATTCACGGTTAGAAAAATGCGTGTATCCATACGAATTATTCGATAATAACCCATCAATCTCGTCTTTCTTTTGTCACTACGTCCTTCTATAAAAAACCTCGCAATATCTCTAAAGCCTTATTTGGTACCGCACGCGTCCACTAGCAATTCCAGAAAAATTTATATGAAAAGTCTCTGGAATGTACAGGAAATAACGAAAAATAAACCAGGAAGGACTGGTTACGTACCATATCAGCACAATGGTATATAACCCCAGTCCTTCAGCATTCAGTTATCAGTGCTGATCGCGTTAAAAGCCTCGCTCTAATCAATCGGGGATCCTCACGGATCTCGTAGTAGGGAAAGCCTCCCTCGTAATAGTTTCGGAACCCTATTAATAAGTCAGAAATCCATCCCAAGCATTCTTCTCCTGGCAGAAGAAAGAAAAGAAACAAAAACAACAACAAGCGAGACAGAGCTGGAAAGAAGCACGAGGGTCAGAAACTGGGCGAAAGTGGCGGAGGACCGACAGGAAAGTCGCCCACGTAACTAGGGC
The DNA here is from genome assembly GCA_030522945.1 of Trichopria nigra. NCBI lineage: Eukaryota > Metazoa > Arthropoda > Insecta > Hymenoptera > Diapriidae > Trichopria > Trichopria nigra. Next base: position 25,722 of record JAPYZR010005370.1, read on the forward strand.
GTGTGTAAATTGACACGGAGAGAGTGGAGAGAGTCGGTCGGAAAACGGGACAGGACGAGCCCCGAAGGGTGTGCGAAAAAACCGAGGGATGATGGTACGGGATATGGGAAGGAGAGAACCCGCGGTACGGGAATGGCGAAGGAAAGTCTGCCGCGGCAATCGGAGCGAGAGGGTGATATGATGTGCAGAGGGCGAAGGAGGGAGAGGGTATGCCCCGGCCGCTCGATAAACTGGTCCTGAAGATGCGGAGGAGGAGTACCTGGTACCTGGGAGAGGGAGGGTTGTCGGTGCAGGAGTCGCACATTGAAGGATCCCGGCGTGTCGATGGTGTGTTGTCGAGCCAGAGTCGGGTGCGGAGGTGTCACCGATCCCGGTCGGAACCATGGCAGGGAGATCTTTCGCCGTGCCCTCTGGACGATCGAGGTCGGTTTACCGGCCGGCGATGTCATCTTGCCACTTCTTCCCGACTTGTCTGTCACCTTGCTGATCTTCCTGACGCCTGACCGCCAAGGAGGAGGAGGAGGAGGAGGAAGAGATCCTTGCCCCCCTCGGGAGTACCCGATTCAGGCACCGAGTGGACGGCGAAAGCGGCCGACTACTTCCGCGATTACGATGACCATCCGATGGTGTCCCTCGATCCGCATAATACCTTCGCGCGAAAACTGACCGATCGCCTCGCCGTCGCTACAATCCCCGCTCGTCCTCCTCGCACCCTCGGTTATTGCTGATGACAGGACCGCGAACTGCCCCTAAGCCCGTCGGCATAATTGGGCTCGCATTTTCCCACGCCTGCCGTCCCACTAGGATAAACTCATCATCATCACTCGGTATATTGTCACCACGTCGTTTTACCGAATATCCGATCTCGTGACCGTCGCGCGTAAAACTTGTAAGAACGGTAAGAAAAATTGTCCGATTGCGATTTATCGAATGCGACTGCCCCGATCTACCGCAGTCCTGTCTCGAGGGCAACTTTCATCTCGCTATCGGTGAGTCGACTTCGGCCCGTTTCCGATCGGCTTTCGAGACAGCTTGTCAACGTCGACCGATTCACGGTTCGATCCGCCTGGTGCCGCCGGACCAGAGAGGCTGGATCCCGGTCGACCCGTGGAGAGTCGCGTTCGTACTGCTCGGTGCTACGTCGGCGAAGCTCGCGACGATTCTCTCGCGGTCGCCCGATACCGCCCCCACCATTCGCCGCCGGGAAGAGGCGAATCGCCGCAGCGCGGCACTTTTCAGTCGCTATTGAGTTATCGGCCGGGACGCCTGCGCCTGCACCTGCGCCAACTCTGCCGCGTTTAATCGGGCACTCCAAATATAAAAAAGAAAGAAAGAAAGAAAACAAACAAAAAACAAAAAACAATACAAAGACGACATGTCATTGCAACGAATAAAAGCAATGTTGCCCCGGCAAAAATATCCTATTAAACAAACAAACAAAAATTCATCCATTTTATCGAATCTCTCGTTTCGATGAAAGAGGAAAAGGAAAACGACTTTTTCGCGACCGAGTGAACCCCCGAAGGCACTTGTCGTCCCGGCAAATCGCCCCTGTCGCGGTTGACCCGTACGGGAATTTCATTCGGTGACGCTTCCTTCGGCTAATCGAAAATTGCTGGTTTATCGTGTCCCGGACGCGGCACCGATAATGTTTCGGTTGACGAAAAAGAACAGCGCACACGAGCTCCGATGATATTTTCGTCGATATCGGGAAATTGCGTTCGTCGCTCGATTATCGGAGGGAGGAAAGTGGCCCGCGACGAGGATTCCTTTCATGGACTGATCTATCGATAGAGATAAGGCGCGTCAACTCATTGGTTGCTTCTTGTATGTGCTGGGGGGAGAAAACGTTATTGCTATTTTGTATGAAAACTGCTGATGAGTTTCGTTTCGTTTATTTTATTTGTGTTTTCTTCCTGATTGAATTAGCATGGGGATGAAATGTGTCATCGGACGTATCGCGTGTTAAGAGGGAGGTAGAACTAGATTACGGCGACCAAAGGGGCGATCAAATGGATATCGGAAAATAATTGGTATCGCGATGGACTTTTGTAGCTTTTTCTGGTTATTTTTTAATCCTTTAAGCTTTTAAAAAGGCTTAATTGGCACTTGTATTGAGTTGTTTACAAATGTTTTTACAACGTATATGCTTACATGAATAAATATAATGGGACGTTCCACGCCAAACGGACCACCTTTTTTGAAATTTTGTTTAATTTCAACTTTACCAAGTTACCATCATTGGCACATATAAATACAACATTTTTGACNNAAGTTACCATCATTGGCACATATAAATACAACATTTTTGACCACATATTGGATTTGAATACTGATTTGGTAAATATATACAGCGTATTTTGAATTTGATAAATTCAAAAACTCAAGTTATTTGATATTGTTTTGAGACCATACGAACAAATAATAAAATATTTGGGTGTATGGTTTTTGTAGATTTTTGCCTCCTCTTCCTGAAAAAAATATGCATTTTGAATTACACTCGTAAAATGAGAGCAAAAAATGGTTTAAATGTTTCAATTCGCATTTACAGCCCTCCAGACAGCTTAAAGAATTTTGCGATTAATTTTTTAAATATACCTATACCCAACCAGAAAATGGCTATATACACATAAACTTGATAGGGGCAATTTTTATAAGTGAAATAAACGCTTGAAATATATCACTATAGAAGATGGCCCCTGGATAACATGCATATCTATAGAAGATAGGGGCCATCTCAAGAAAATTGCACACGCCTAATTTTTGACAATTTTTTGTACAAATATTTGATCATTGTAATAATATAATAATAGTATATTGATATACTAGTATATAATAGTATATTCTCCACCAATTATTTGATCATTGTATTATTGTAATTTTCTCCATTAAATATTAAATATTGAAATGCAATGTTTTGACATTACATACAGATTAAGTGCTTTTTAAATCTACAACATACAAAATACGGACATCTTTGGGCACCGCCGGAATTAGCGTGGAAATAATTAATTATTATAAAAACTATAACTACAACATTAACTATAAAAAAAAAAAGTTCATGTGCTAGCATGATGAAAATTTCATTGTGTTCGCGCATTTAATTCGTGTAGATGAGGGATGACGGCTACCGTAGATATTTTAATCAACTGTTATTTCATAACTGTGACTCGGAGTGTTTTACAAGTTTCCAAAGATATACTTATGAAACTTATAACCAACGATTAAGGTTAGTCCTAGACAATACTATGTTTTCTTTCCACGGCCAGTGGAAACTAACAGGTGATTTCTAACGTGATAATGGAGTTTACGGAAGACATTCTTGACGAATTATCAACAACTGTATATCTATAGAAAAATGTATGAATTTTACAATGGGTCAGCTAGACAAGAATATGTTCCAGATCTCGAAATTAACAAAAACTTCTTCAATACCTTGTGTAAAAGGGGTCACGGAGAAGATCTAAAAGAGGTTGAAACAAGAGAACGTGAGATTGGTGTCGAAAGCAATTGGGAAAAATAAAGGAAACATCAAACCGTATAAAGATAAACAACCTATCGTAATGTAAGGCTGTATTATTATTTAATAATTTTCTGTATTATTGTTCAATATACTTTTCTAAAATCATTCAATACCACGCGATTTCCCCGTTCACTTTGAAATTTGAAGCGTTGAACATTTCGATATTTCACTTCGCTCTATATCAAATTCTTTTCATCAAATTCCAAGCCTTGCAAATATTACTCGATCTTTTCATTCAAACTTTGTAACTGAATCGTCTTCACCTATCGGTTTCAATGATACTGTAATTTAATATTATTGACACTTTTCCAAGCGTCGTTTCCTTATTTTTAATTTAAAATTTTAATATATACTTTATTAAATAATGTCAATGCTGAGAACTGGAGTATCAGTTTACTGTCTCCATTTTTGTTTTAATACCTTCTCGTCTGCTTTTATTACTTTCTTGGAAAATCACGATTAATGGAAGTATGCAAGATCAATTAAAAATACGTCTTTTTTACGCATGTTTCAATTTTCTTTCCTTTATAAATTTGTCTTTACTCATTATGCTGATTCTTTTTATGCCCATTAATCTTTTACAATAACAGTGTACAGTTATTATGTACAATATTCGCTGCAATCAATCAAAGGTAGAAATTAATCGTCTCCTTTTTATTGTAAAGGTCTTATATCGAAAAACCATCGGTAAATCTGTACGAGACAATCTCTCGATTCTGTCTATGTTTTACCTATAAAATCTATAGAAGTAAAAATTACTGTAAATTCTGCCTCGTTTCTATATCACTTTTGTCTAGAAAATACCAGATATGACTATTTCTATAACAAATTCTTTTCAAACGGTTGAAATTGAGTATAGTCCGTGAAAATTCGAGGGTATGGAAAAGAAAGAACGTGAACCATTTCGTAAACGAAAATATGAAGTACAATTAAAAGTGATAAATAATTTAACAATACTATTTAATGAAAATGACTTTGATAATAATAAATATGAATCCCATTTGCCAAATTGCAAGTATCAGGTATTAGGAAGTACAAGATATGAATCCCATTTGCCAAATTGCAAGTATCAGGTATTAGGAAGTACAAGTTGGACAAAAAAGGAAAACAACACTGTCCATCGTATTAGCAACGAAGAATGTCAAGAGGAGGAAAGAGACTTTGAATACTCTACAGGAGGATCGTGAAGAATGAGAAGATGAATGTGAAGAAAGAGAAGGAAATGAAGAATTTGGAGATGATTGTAGCGAAGAAAATGATGACAATCGCAGCAATAATATCAATAATCTTGACCTTGGAAATAGTGACTGTTGTGATCAAAATAATGGCTGTGATAATGATAATCATAATAATGATGATTATAATAGTGATGATGATGATGATAGTAATGACAATACCGATGAACAAGAACAAGGGTTACAAATAAATATAATTAATAAATCACGTGAGTGGTGCAGTTTTTCAAGGTTTTTAGTCTATGCAATTTTTTTCCTAGATAAAAACTAGGCAGATTCTACTTGGATCATGTACATAGATTGTTATCATGACCCCATATATGTTATAAGCGTCTACCTACGATATCGTTACTGGGGATACGTAACTTTTTATTTTTATTTTTAAATATTATTTTTACTTTAAATATTATTATTATGAAAGAACAAGTCCAACCTTCATACATCATCATAACAAGAAACCAATATGGAAACCGTTATTCCTACATTTCTGTCCAATGATTCGATACTTTGTTGATGTCGTTCTAAGATAATTGCACTTTATTTAACGTAGTATTATTAATTGTGAAGGCCAACGTACGCTTTACTGGGTCCAACGATACAATATAAAAGGTCAGGATAGTTAATTATAAGGGAAAACTCGAGTTTCCAAAAAACGATAGAGGCGAGGTAATTTGAGAATATAATAAGGGTGTTGCGTCACTTTCCATCGGTCGTCGCGTGAAGGGGCCAGAAACTTTCCTCCTTCTCTATCCGTCGCTGATTTACGCTTTCAAAAATGACAATACTTAACCGTATCTATTTCACGGTGTTAATAATAATCCGTAAAACGAACACCTGTCACTGATCTCGATAAAGCGATAAAGTATAAATTAAGCCTTTATACGTTGTGTATCAAAAATGGGAAAATGGCAAACGGAAAAACTTTAGCGTTCGATTGACAAAAAATTGACAAAATTGGTTGAAATATACCAGAGATCGAAAATGGATTCAGAATTTATTAATGCATTACATAATACATTTCTATATGCATTTGAATTCTGTATTCATCCCGAAGTTTTAAAGGATTTATTATATTTTTTTTTATTTAAATGAATTTTAATGTATTGTCTATACGTTTACAAATTTTACGAATTTTTCATTTTTTAGATGAATTATATTACGAAAGCTTTCGACTTGAACAAAATGAAGTTGAAAAAAATTACGAAATAAATGCATTTCTGCCACTTTTACGAATTTTCGATGGCTTTCGTCAAATTGTATTGTTGCTGACTCTATTCGTCAATGTCAGTTAAAGTTTCAATATTTTTGTAGATATTTATTCATCACGATGCTTGTTACAAATTTTTACGTACACTTTTGTTAGTTTCGATAATTTTGAATTATATTATCATCGACATCGACGTTTTTCCGATAGTTAAAAAAAAAAGAACGAAACTTTTATTGCTTTTTATAAATTAATTCCGGTCCGTTTTAATTAAATCAATTCCCACTTAGTAAGCGAAAATTAATTGGATTTTTTGAATCCATTCAAATTCATTCCGGAAGGCCAGTTAAAGAATGCGGCATAATATTATTATTATTTATGTATTTTACCGGATAGCCTATCATAACCTAACCCTAACCTTACATTCTGGAATAAATTTGAATTGAAAAATACAAATCTAATGAATTTTGATACTATTTTCTAGAAAATCACCAAGTACCGATTACGAAAACCACATTGTTTCAAAACGAACATTTTTCCATTTCGACATTCTTACTTCAACTTCTTGTACCTGTTTTTCTTATTATTTTGCTTTTATTTACATCGACATTTTTTGCGTAAAGAATTTAGTCCAATATTTTTGCTCCGCGCAAAGCCAACATTAACAACATTTTTAAATAAAAATCGTCCGAATAAAAGAAAACTCAATTCTCGAACGAAAACTTTCTTCCGAAAAAAATAAATTCACACCTCACAACTGTTCTAGCTAACGAGTGATTAATAACCGAAACAGGGTGGACTTCTTGTTACTTTCGTGACTTGCGCCTTTTTTACTATCGTTTGGAATTTCATCATTTGTAACTACAAAAATCATAGAGTATCATAATCAATACTATTAACTGCTATATAATTATTACGTACAACCAGTTATATATATGTTACATAATCTGTAATCATTATTGATAACAATATTTATCACTAATCAGAAAAACTAAAGGCATTAAAAATGTCCGACTTTTCCAAGGACGCGTCTACTTCTCAAGTAAGTGTAGAAAAATTTTGATATAGAAATTTAACAATTGCCAGATCCACTTACCTTGTCGGAATCTGTAGTGTTGGTGGAACCGAAGGAGGCCAAAGAATTTCTATCGAGATTTTCGACGCTATCATCCAGAGACGCGCATTCTTCGAGGTCTCGACTCGAGCGCTGACTCGAACTTTTCTTCGCCGGACTCTTCGGCATGCTGAGGGTGAAGTAAGTCTCCTGGATGACTTCGCGAAGCCTCTTCACCCACAATTGTTTGGACTCGAGGGAATTCGATCGCAACACGACCCGGGTGTCGTTGGTAGGTGCCCGACCGCCCGTCCATACCGCGAATTTGCACTCGTCACCCTCGATGTGCTCGGTTACACCCAGTTCCGATGTCATGAGCCTACTCTTGTAGATGTACTTCACCTGGGAACATGGAAAATCGTGCGATCGTTAGTCATCGTTTACACTTTTTTCTCATTTTTAGCAAGTATAAATTCTTTGAAAGATATTAATGCGGTCTTCTTGCACTTTACGTACGCTTGGAATTTAAAAATGCAAAATGACGAATTTTGTCCTATATGATGAAACGGTGTAAATGTTACAAACAATTGAAGAGTTTTTGGAATCGCAGAATGAAAATTAACAAAACAGAAAAATAGACCACCAACAATAAGTAAAAATGTACGAAACATTATCGAATGTTAATTTTAATATTAATGTTAATAGCGAATGTATTTAAAATTAAAAAAAGAAGCACATCAAAATTGACTTAGAATAAACAATTGGATCGAATTTGAATTCAGGACGAATGGAAACCATTGACGAAAATCGATGATAATGTATGTCACATAATAAAAGAAATCGAATATGGTTAGATAAAAATGTATCGAGTAATGAGAAAAATTAATAATGGTTAGTAATTAAATAAATAATATTCTGATATTATCACTCGGTAAATTTGACACAATTTGACTCGGCTTGTCGACAAATTCTACAATTAATATGTTATGAATAATGGTTAGTATTTGGTCGAACAATTATTTTCTTTCATTCTTTCAAAATTAAATAAGTTGATTATATTTCAAACCTCAAAGCCTAATGAAAAGGATTAAAAATTATAGCATTTTGCATTTTCAATGGTCACACTGAGTGTGCACTAAGTGCAATTTATTTATTCGATGAAAGGAAGAAATGAAAATAATCAACGTACCTTGCCGGTGGAATCTTTGACTTCTTTGCTAAACAATAAGTAAAGCTCGAAGAGGAATATGTGTCGTTCTCTGCCTTTTCTAATCAACTGCTTCGGATCCCAGACGGTAAAAGGATCCTGCAGTACTACTTCTCCTAGCGTATCTATCCTGACGTCGCAGCCGTCGAGAAGGCTCAAGTGTAAGGCATCGTTTGCTTTTTTAGGCACGTTTAGCATCACTTCGAGTCCATCTTTTATTTCTCCCTGACCCTCCTGGCAACAAGCCTGCAATACGATTTCATTACGTGCATTCGTTTAACTTCAAAACAGTTTATTATATATATAAAAAAAACGAATTTATTCAAAACTGGCATAAAAATGAAAATGTCATGTAAACTTAAGAAAAAAATAACAAATAATACTGCAACAAATTGTTACGATTAAATCTCAAATCTCATTTATTGTCGCCGTTAAATTCTTATAAAATGCTGTATCGTTCAAACTGTAAGTACCTGAAGATCTTTGAGCAATAGTTGGTATTTTGTGATTCTCTGCACTGGTTTGATTAAATAAGCCGCAATAGGGTGTTCTACCCTATGCTTCCGCTGCAATTCTTCGAACCACACACCGCCGTGTGCAACAAGCAACTGATTGCTTTCCGGTTTGTTTTTGCAGTATGTGACATACATGTCAAATTTGGCAGCCTGTAATAGATCACCAAATCAAATTCAATAACATTAATTACGAATAAATAAATTTACTTCAACAATTTATGTATTATCGACATTTACGTAATTCACCTTTATTCAATATCGTACGTAACATAGTCCACCAAATGTGATATAATTAGATACGTACTGTACCCTGGATAACATTATATCCGATTACACTAGTACATGCCGATTACTTCTGAATTTCGAAAATTCATTCGAGACTCAAATTAAAGGTGTACAATGTACAATGTTACGTAATACAACGTAAATATTGTTAGTAAAAAATAAAATTACCCAAGTAACGAAACAATGGCCAACATCCTCTGGCATCGTCTCATATTTCTCCAATTCTCGAAGGAAGATATCGCAATGGAACCGATGGATTTCTTCCATATTACTGAAGATCATTGCCTCGCGACCTTGAAGACCCATAGGAACATGCCCTTTATTAGTCCGCGTTTCTTCCAAGAAACATCGAATGCACGTCTCTAGGTCCTTCACGTACGTTCTTTCCGTTTGCAAAAGTTCAGCCATGATAAATCTGCGGAAGAACATACAGTGATTCATGATTAAATTGTCCACGATTATTAAAAAAAGTCATGAAAGTAAAATTGACTAATCAATTGAATTTCACAAGAAATAAATTCATACAGTTTCTTCGAGAAGTTTGTGCAATATGCATACGGGCCATCGACATCGACTTTTCAGATGATAATTTTAATTCGTATGCAAAATGCAAGCTCGGGTGACAGAATGAATACAACTGAGTGTGCGAAATGATACGTAAGTCATAAAATCTCAACAAATTATTTGAAACCTCACATAACGTACAAGAACAAAGAAAAAAGAACTTACTCTTTACGACGAGCAGATCTTCGCTTTTCTTCGTTCAGTTCTTTCAAGTCTTTCCCTTTGATTTTCTCCTCCAACAGTGGATCCGAATTCCTATCGATATTAACGTCCCTAGGTGCTTCGTCAGCTTGAATACCCAAAACGCCTTCAATTTGAGTTTTGTAGCAATCGAGTCGCATGCTGAAATCTTTGTACCGTTGATCAACTTCTGCAACCGATTGCTTGATGGCGGTGACGTGAACGTGTCCCTTCTCTACGAGATTGTCAGCCAGTTGAATGAGAAGTTTGACTCTCTCCCTCGTTTCCTGCGAAAGTAAGCAATGTTCACATTAACAAATTTAACGATAAGATAATTAACAACTTTAACATTAAATCTGTGTCATAATATTTATCGATAAAGTAGTTGTGATCAATTGTTTGTTCGGTAAGTGTTTTTTGTTTAATGTTAACATTTTCCAATCACTTAATTGACTGAATTTTTTCAGTCGGTACTCTGCCAAGTGGACCGGATCGATTTTAAGCTCACCTTAGCCGCCCCTTTAAATTCGTTGTGCTCGTGCAATAAATGCTCGTTCTCTAGTCGATTCTTGCCGACGTTAGTGTGAGTCGCGAGGTACAATTCGCCCGTTTCCCGGATCCATTCCAAAGCTTGCTTCGCGCTCCGATCAAAAAGCACATACTGATGGCATTGGTCCAAACGTTTCTTCCGCTGGGTCCAATGTTCAAGAACTTTGTTTTCTTTGCTCAAAAGCTCTTCTAATATACCTATTGATGAAACATTATGAGTAAAGATTGAAGCGTACGATGGAATACTTTGTATAAATACAGGGAAGCACGAATATGTAAATGAGTCAAGAAATATTCTAAACGGTGCTATTCAATAGAGACTTGTAATTTAGATCGTCAATTAAATAGCAAAACCAAATTTCTTTGCCTATTACCTTATAAAATAAATTTTCCAAATACATCAAAATCTAACCTAAAAATTTCTTGTAAATTTCAGTTTGTTTATAAGTCACGTCAATAACACCTACGAAATTATTTTAAAAATATTCGTAACATAAACTAGAAATCGTAAAATATAACGTTGGGTTAACTAAAACTGTTACTTGTTTTATTATAGTGCAACAAAAATTTCAAACTCATTAGGATGTAAATAAACATTCAAACGTAACCTGAACATTTTACGCGCCAAATAAAGCCGCGAAAATTTGAACGCGCAATGCCATGTACGCGAATTTTACTCTTGGAAATATCACTGTACATATTTGTACCTTTGACATTGTTTTTACACGTGTCACGATACTTCGTATATAATAACTCGATTATAGTTTTTATTAAGGAACGTAATCGTACAAATTACAAACGACAGAAACTCACATTTAACTTTGTTCTCCGAACCCGCACTAGTAGTTTGATAATTATAAAACTGTAGGCTGCGATTAGTGTACTTCAGGAATGTTTCAGCGGTTCGTCTCACCAAAGTGCAAGCTTTCAAAAACGCCTCCTTCTGCTCTTGGTGTTTCCCGACCAACGTCGGTACGTGGGCACCTTTCTCGCCACCCGCGCACCAATCTTCGTCCCTCCGGTATTCCCGTTCGAGGCTGTCGAGTACTGAACGCACCTGTTCCGCGGTCTTGTAAAAATTGATGCTCGCTGTCACTAACTTGTGCCTTTCTTCGGCGCAGGTGACGAGTTGCTGCCATCTCTTCGTAACGTCCTCCGCGATTTCCCGGATGCTCTTCGGATCGTAGTGATTCGCGCTGACCAACGTGTCAGCCCGGTGCTTCACCTGGACCGCGGACGTGTGGGTCTTTTCGATAGCCACTTCGAACTGTTCGTGCTCGTGCCTGAGCTGCTCCGCGTCTTGGAGGTTCTCGGGCACGCGAAGCGAAGCCAGCAGCATTGCTTCCCCGTTGCGAATCCAATTTGCTACGTGGGTGGCTTCTGTCTGGATCTGGCCCAGTTGCGCCGTTTGCTCGAGCCTAACGCGACGCATCTCCGCCAGGTCCTCCGCGTCCATTTCGCGCTCGTTGAGAAATTCCAGGAGCACCTGTACTCGATTCGAGGCACTGTGCTGGCCGTCGGCCATTATGCACACTCCGGCTTGATCCAAAACCTTAAAATTATGAAATGTTTTTTACTCGACGTACGAAGGATTAATATTAAATGATACCGAAGCATAATTTTTACTAGTTTTTACTTCGAAGAATTTTCATGAAAAATGATATTAAAGCTAATGATTCAAACTCGCTTCTTTTTTTACTTCGAACAAATGAATTAAAAGAAGCTGTACGCGCGTAGGAAAAGATTTTTGAAAATTTATCTAAAGTAATTACTTGTGCTAATTCCTGTCCCTGCTGTAATACTTGAAAGGCAGTGTTTTGCATGTGAGCTACCCCATCGTTGTGTGCTCGCAAGAGCTGTTCTGGCGAACCTTCTCTAGGCGGACCCTGCAGCTCCTGTGCCCACATTTCCAATTGTCCGCTGGCTTCTAGAGCGTCTCTTTCGAAGACTCGCAAACGCAGACACAATTCGAACCGGAGTTTTCGCGTAGCCCAGATATCCTCGAGCTCTTGCCGGAGTCCAGCCAGTCTGTCGAGGGCCGTTTCCACTGCCGAGATCTGTAGAGGAAACGTTCTCGCTTACTTTAAATGACCACGATAGAGACCAATTTGACACCGATTACTCGTGAAATTATAAATCAGGAATTAACTCGAATTAAAGGAATCTACATTGATATCACCAAAATGGGATAACCCACCGATCCAGTAGTGTCGGGAGCTTCGGTGGAGTCTCTCAATTCTTGAAGAAGCGCCTCTCCTTGAGCAATAGTGGACGCGCACGCTTCGAGGCAGGAAGTACGATGCTGGGCACACTGCTCCAGTAGCCTCTCCGCATTTTCCAGGTTTTCTGCCACTTCGTCTTGTTGTAACTCCTGTCGCAGCTCATCCACCCATCCAGACAACTGAGAAATGTAGAAAAACAAATATGTATACAGATGTAAAATATGCAGATGGAAAAAAAAAGAATTGTTATACTACGCTATAAAGGATTAAATAATTGTTACGTACATCATTGTTGTACGACCTTTGAAATGTTTTTATTCGATATGCAGGCAATGCATATGTGGTAAGTGCTAAGAAATGAAAAATTTATTTACCTCTTTCTCGTGAGTATAAAACACAACGGCCAAGTCGAGTCTTCGTCGTCGTTGGTCGACTCGAGCAGCGAAGCTGCTAACGTGAGCTTCGAGCTCTTGTGCCACTGCATAGATTTCGTCGGGGGCACATTCGCCGGTTTGGGCCAATTCTTCGGCGGCCGTTAATAATTTTGACGCGTTCGTGTACGTATTTTGAGCAACGTTTTCAAAGTGTTCGTGGCTTTTTTGATATACCCTCGCTTTTTGTAAATTTCGCCCGACTCCGGTATTCTTACGGATGAACACCTCGCCATGATTGTTGAGCCAGTCCAAGACTTGTTTGACGTCCTCTTGGAACAACCTGTCACGAACAATATCAAAAACTTCCATTAAGATCAGCTTACCAGTAAAATTGACCAAAACTGTTTCGATGATGAAATCAATACATCTTTACAAAACAAAATTTCTTACGAATTTGTATAACAAAGACAATTTGACCGTATGTTGAATCAACGTGACTTTCTTTATTGAAAAACAACTTTGCTTGAAACGTATTAAATGTTTTTTCTAATAATCCTTCATCGTAATACTTTAATACGACTAGTGTGAAAAACTTTTCTCAAAGTTAACCGAACAAAACCTGCACTCATCTCAATGTCAAGTAGACTAGACAGTGTAAATTGGAGCATACCTTAAAGCTAACCGCTGATGAAGTTTGATTTTCCTCGTGTGCCATCGAGCTTCGAGTGCCCTATGATGACCTAAAATTTGATGTATGACAGCCAGCACGTGCGACGCTCCTTCGCTATAATCAGCAGCTGGATTTCCACTCATGCCTCCGCGACTATCCATCGTGTGTCCATCTTGACTCTGGAAGATTGACAAATACAATTGTTTAGATATATGGAATCGTAACATCTCCAATTCTAGTGCGACTGCTAAGTATTCGTAACTATGCAAATTAAAAAAAAAATGTAAAAAAAAAAAAACTGTTCTGGGTACAACAGAGCTTATTTAGTAATAACAAATTCGAAATAAATAAAGAAACAACATTGAATACGACAAAATAATTATAAACAAACGACATTTTTTTCAATTAAATTTTTCATCGACTGGAAACAATTTTCAACACTTTTTGACGTACCGTCGAGAAGAATGATTTACCAATCTGCTCGTCTTCAAAAACGTATCAATCGCAACGAAACCGAGCTTCGTGAAATCCGTGTCGGAATCACAGCTCGGCGTGTTTTGATGTCAACTGTCCGTGAAAATCGTAAAAATCGATTTTCTATAAAAACCCCTATTCACACGGGCAGCGGCCGAGAATTCGTCATTTTTTTCTCGGCTCAAAGAAAAAAAAATACATTTTTATATAAATGAAAGCGGAACCGTGATCCACTGAAATACAATCTCTGAAAATACGAATATTGAACAAGTGCGAAAAGTAAAAATACTTGTGCATCGTTTATTTTTTAGAGTTTCATTTCTTTCTTGAATTTCAATACATCGAGAAATTTGTTGAAAATTGTTTTAAAGATCCTTCTTACTACTCAATGCACGGATAAACGAAAAGCCTACTATTGATATTTTTAATCGTTTTGCGAGTACAAAAGTGCATGCGAGTACAAATATGAAACAAATATTGAAAAAACTCGATGAAATGCCGCCTATAAATTTATCCTGTTTTGTGGAATCGAGAGTTTTTGCATTGTACGAAATATTACTCGATCTTTTCATTCAAACTTTGTAACTGAATCGTCTTCACCTATCGGTTTCAATGATACTGTAATTTAATATTATTGATGCTTTCTTAAGCGTCTTTTCCTTATTCTTAATTAAACATTTTAATATATACTTTATTAAATAATGTCAATGCTGAGAACTGGAGTATCAATTTACTGTCTCTATTTTTATTTTAATACCTTCTCGTCTGCTTCTATTACTTTCTTGGAAAATCACAATTATTCGAAGTATTCAAGATCAATTAAAAATACGTCTTTTTTACGCATGTTTCATTTTTTTCCCCATATAAATTTGTCTTTACTCATTTTACTCATCCTTTTTATGCACATTAATCTTTTACAATAATAGTGTACAGCTATTATGTACAGAAAATAAATATTCGCTCCAATTAATCCCAGGTAGAAACTAATCGTGGCACTCCTTTTTATTGTAAAGATCTTATATCGAAAAACCATCGGTAAATCTGTACGAGACAATCTCTCGATTTTGTCTAGATTTTACTTAGAAAATCGATAAATTTGATAGTGAAAATTTCTATAAATTGTGCCTCGTTTCTATATCGCTATTGCCTAAAAAGTACCAGATATGACTATTTCTATAACAAATTCTTTTCAAAATGTTGAAATAAAGTAGTCCCTTAAAATTCGGGAATATGGAAGAGAAACAACGTGAACCATTTCTTAAACGAAAATTTGAAGTGCAATTAAAAGTGACAAATAATTTAACAATACTATTTAATGAAAATGACTTTGATAATAATAAATATGAATCCCATTTGCCAAATTGCAAGTATCAGGTATTAGGAAGTACAAGAAAACAATACTGTCCTTCGTATTAGCAACGAAGAATGTCAAGAGGAGGAAAGATACGAATACTTAGAAGTAGAGGAGGATCGTGAAGAATGAGAAGAAGAATGTGAAGAAAGAGAAGGAAATGAAGAATTTGGAGATGACTTTGGCGAAGAAAATTATGACAATCGCAGCAATGATATCAATAATCTTAGCTTGGAAATAGTGACTGTTGTGATAATAATAATGGCTATGATAATGATAATCATAATAATAATGATGATGATGATAGTAATGACAATACTGACGAACAAGAACAAGCGTCACAAATAAATATGATCAATAAATCTCGTGAGTGGTGCCGTTTTTCACGGTTTTTAATCTATGCAATTTTTTTCCTAGATAATAAGTAGGCAGATTATTCCTGGTAATCTAGATAGAATCGATACAGTGCCACGAGTAATTTCTACTGGAGTAGCGATTTGGTATTACGAACAAGCATATGCTTTTATTTGATTTTAATAAAATCTTTTCGTTTTTGTACGACATGTCTATAGTGACGTCTATCGAGCTAGCAGTTACAAAGTAGAATTGAAAAGTAGCAGTGTGCTGCTTGGGTGCTAACTTGGTGCTCTATTTAAAAATAATAAGGTGATCTTTTCGTTTATTCGGAAATTTAAATTTTATCCGTCTATCCAGCCAGCTTTACACATGAGCTACCAGTACACCCCACAAATCTAAAGAACTAAACTGGATACGAAAATTAGGTGCTTTTTAGGTGCTTTTGAACTCTATGTTATCTCCATACTATCCCATCATCCTTTAGCAAAAAACCCTAACGATATTTCTACGAAAGAAAATTAAAACTGTATACATTTATTACACATCGTTTAGGTGCTCCTACCCTTATGTCCAAAAACCGCCCTAAAAGTACTTAATTACTATTAATAAATCAATTCAATTTTATATTTTTATTTCAATTTTATTCTACGACTTTCTCTCGTTAAAATATCGATAATGATTGTTTTTGAGAGAATACAAATTCTATGTAATTTAATATAATATTCTAATTAATATTAATTGTAATTAATAAATTCCTATTTATATACATTTTATTTTTTATTTCAATTATTTCGAGTAATTTTTTTTTTTTTTGTGGAAATATCGTTAGGTTTTGATTTTGGGGCTAAGCAATGATTGGATAATTTAGAGAGGTAGGTCGTTCAAAATTACCATAAACTACAACTATTTTAGCCAACTTTACCCATAGTTTGGAACGTCATCCGTTATGGCTTTGAAAAAATTGATAAAATAAAATCCGCCATATGGGGCATTTCACGTCAACTCTCCAAGCGCGGCGCGCGAGCGTCAAAACCTTCCATGTTCAACTCGTGTTTACTCCAGATTGAAGTATCAAAACG